>KK117266.1:163113-209829 GCA_000611955.2 Stegodyphus mimosarum
GAAGGTAGGGTGCCCCCGGCCACAGTACATTATCCAAGTATCGTTGGGCCGTATCGTTCGTATTCAGGGCCGTCATAGTGCCCTGAATACGAACTAGAGCTGACCTGGAATCGTAGGCAATAGCGCCCCAAACCATTATGCCACGTTGTCGCACAGTGGGGCGTTCCACAGTTACTGCCGGATTAGATCTGTCTCCACGTCGACGCCACACGTGTATGCGGCGACTGTCACTGGATAAACAGAAGCGTGACTCATCTGAGAACACAACGTTTCGCCATTCTGTCATCCACATCGCTCCAGTCCGGCACCATTCTGAACGTTGGCGTCTATGCTGTGTGTCAATGGCAGTCTTCTTAACGGACGCCGTGAGTGCAAGCCACGTTCAACCAATCGACGGGAAATGGTTCTCGTCGACACGGGAAGATCAAGGGTATCTTGCACACGCTGCAGAATCGCGGTACAAGTGACTTGCGGGACCACCACAGTTTCTCTGCGGATGCGTTGATCTACGCGTGCTGACGTCACTTTGGCTGCACCTACACCCCTCCTTCTTCCCACATTCCCTTGTTCCAACCATGTTCGCCATAGCCGGTGCACCGTGCTCGCATCTATGTGGGTATCAGCTGCGATTTGACTTAAGGACCAACCCACCCTTCTCAGTCCGATCACCATACCCCTCGTGAAATCGTCTATCTGTTGGAAGTGCCTTCGTTGACGGCGGCCTGGCATTCTATCCTATTACACGTATCCTCCGGGACAGAAACCAACTTTCTTCGATAATTCGTCTGTCAGAAATAACGACACGAATATTGTCCATTCTGCCCGTTCCTTCCCTTATATCTTACTTCTCGTGCGTCGGAGAGCTGCGCATTTCACATCTTTCGCATAACTCAGTGACGTGCGTCTATTCTAAAATTTGCATAAATTTCTGACCACTCCTTCTTGGTGTTGCATTTTCAATGTCGAGCAGTGTATTAGATTTACACATAGCATTTTTCTAATAGAAGTATTTTGAGGCAAAATCAGACTTTTTCTGAAGTGACATACCAATTTATTTTTACTTAGTTCGATTTTACGGCTTAAATTATGCCTAAATACTAAATTTTGTAAAATTTGGTGCGAAATTTACAGAGAAATTTAAAAATTTATTTTGGGGCATTTTTTTCAGTTTGTGTCAAGAATAGTTCGCTTAGCGAACTTCTTAGTTTATTGTAATCGTTTATCGTAATCGTTTATCGTTTATTGTTTTCTTTTCATTTTTTTCATTGCACACGAGCGGAATAAGGTCACCTTCATTAATTTCAAATAATTTTAACAAAGTGCGTAAACCACGTTTGGCGTTATTATCACTTGTAACGAATATGTCAAATTTTCAGATTTTTCATTTTTCCCCCGCAGTGTACAATTTTTTTTCCTTTCATGACTAGTTTACTGATAAATTGCATTCACTTGATTATTTTTATTTTTATTCAATATATTCAGTTGGTAGTGTATTTTTGTATTAGCAATTTATCCATAATATTTTCTCTCGCATTTATTATTTAAAACGTATTTTGTGCACACTCTTTGTTAAGCTACCCGGACATGACAGGTGTTCTCACACTTAAAAAACTTTCCAATCTTGTGATTTCAGCTTACTTCTACTATTTGCGTTCCAGCTCTTTGTAACCCTATCTGCTTCTGATGTGCTCGATATTTCGGAATGAGTCTTATTTTCACTCCTCCTTCTTCTTCGCTCCCACTGCTAGGGAATTGCAGTCAATACTCATTCATGTGAGATGCTTCTGAGGCTTTACAAGGTAATTGAGATGCACACTTCGCATGCAGTAATTTATCCATGAGTACCTTTCATTTGCTATATTCTAACGGTAATCTCATTCTTCGGTAATTAAATTACCCGCACAATTTTACGTTCCTGATTTTCGGATGATAAAATTAACTAACAGAAGAGGAAAACTAAGCATATGGTATAATTATTCTTCATCATATATCCCATTTTGTATGGTCGGATAATTAATTAGTTCCATGTTCACAAAAATGAATTAGATAGTGGCCCACAAGCTTCATGTATATCGTCATGCATTACCAAAGACAACATACGACAAATGAAATGTCCTCAAAATTATGATATGATGCTGTTATGTTAATGTTTCAAATCCCCTTGGGGCAGGAAAGCCTACACTAAGTCCAAGAGACCTTGCCGCACAAGCAAATCACTGATGTCATCCTGCTTAGCTGACAATTGACTCAGGGAGACGCTTAAACAATCCAGCAGGTGAGCGGGAGAGGCAGGGAGGGAACAGACACACGAGGGGAAGGTCTTTTCTCCCTCTTTGAATTTCATGCATCGAAGATGCCCACTTCTGAATCTGGCCATGGCCGTTTGGATAGGCCTAGATCTTTTACTCAGAAGTGACAGGCCTGGTTGTTCAGCGAAATACCACTGGTGAACAGGAGAAATTTTCCATGCCATGTTAGTTTTATGTTTGTAATAGGAATGAATTTCGGTTAGACATAAATCAGTGGAAGTGGGTGTAGGGAGATCACAACCTTTTCTTACCAGTTCGTCAGCTGTTTCGTTATCATGCACCCCAACATGGGGTGGTATCCACTGGAGATATATTGATTTACGCTGTCCGAGCTCGAAAAGTTTAGATACAATATCCTGACCGGTCTTATCCATAATATTAGGCCGGTATGATAAATATAAAATGATTATATAATATAAAGAAGAAAAACAAGCATCTTTAAGAAAAAGCATTAAGGCTTAAATGCTTTCATTAAAATCTGCATAAGCTCCTAACTTTGGAGTAGCATATTAAAGAACTTTTAATTAATTGGTTACATTTTGGCAAAAGAACCTAGGACTATCTCCCAGATTTGGTTGCCATCGTGTGAACTTTTAAACGAAAATTAGCTACTGCTCATTATACAAGGAGAGATGCAGGCAGTCTCTGTTAGACCAAATGTCTGCGTTGACCCTCAGAAACATAACACAGTATAATTGCCAGTATTTCGTAGCTTTTGCTGTTTGGCTAGAGTTGATCAGAGACTTTTAGCACTAAAAATCCCTTTAGTCTCTATCCTCACTTTTTTGTTGTTATCACTTTTCAAATAAAAGGAGTTGCTACTAAATGTTATCACTACCCGGACGTGACAATATTATTTGTAAGAAAATAATATAGCGAATATAAAAAAATATTGAAAGAGAAATAAAAAGATGTTGCCACCAGATGTTATTGCCGTGTATTATTTTTAAAGAAATAACATATCGAATATTGGAAAAAAAAGTATGGCTGTACTTTATCGGAAATCCTAAACATTTGCTGTTTTTAAATATTTTGTGATTTTATTGCTAAATTTTATGCGGCTTATAAGTGATACGAAATTGGTGTTTAATAAATTTTAAAAAGCAAAAAGTTACTAATAAAAA
This sequence comes from Stegodyphus mimosarum, assembly GCA_000611955.2. Lineage (NCBI taxonomy): Eukaryota > Metazoa > Arthropoda > Arachnida > Araneae > Eresidae > Stegodyphus > Stegodyphus mimosarum. The sequence goes on from KK117266.1 coordinate 166,547, forward strand.
AAGAAAAGAATGTTGTCTTTACTAAGAAAATAAGAAAAAAAAGTTTTCTTTACTAAAAAAACTGAACATTGATATGATGAACTGAGAAATGAATGAAATGAAAATGATTGCAAGTGTTAACACTGTATATGTTGATTTAAGATAGTGATTTTGCTGTTAAATGTTTGTGGCGTAAGTGTGAAGAAAGCGATGTTTAATAATAAAGTTAAAAAGAAAAAAAATGTGTTAACAGGAGCGAGTCCAAGAGCAGAGCTGCAAAGTGCGAGCTCAGCGAGAGCATAAAAACCTTAATAAAACTTCTACTGAGATGTTAAAATGTGAATTCTTTCAGTTTTTTTTTTTTTTTTAGGCCCAAAGGGTGTCAGCCCAGAAAAGCTATTAATTTCGTTTCGGCATTTTGTGTTGATTCACTTTTCAAACTGGTGTCACCAAATATTACAGCCCTCTATTATACTTAAACAAATTAAATACTGACGAATCTGCATAAATGTATATATGTTTCTCGCTTTGTGATAAACAACGGTACCTACAGCCACCAAATTTTGAATAACGTACGTCTCCACCTGAATATGGGCATCTGGAAACCCAAATTTGGAATTTCTTTTATTACCTATTTCATATTTTGTCAGACATTAAAGAATTTTTGGATTAACAAACTCAACGATTTCAAAGCGAGCAATGGACACACTGTACGGGAAAAAAATATTTTTACCTCCACCGCGCGAAACTGTGTATCGGAAATTCTAAAAATATGCTCACTTTTAAATTATTTTGCGATATTGCTGTTGAGTTTAATTTTGAGGTTTAAATGCGAAGAACATGATATTTAATAAATAAAGGTAACACTCAAAACGTTAAAAAAACGCCCTTTTGGGCGTAATGTAAAATATGAAGATTTCAGATTTTTTTTATATATATATAAAGCCCAAAACGTCTATTAGCTTGGAAACGCTAATTTCCATTGTTTCACTTTTGATTTATGTCTGTTGTCATTCGGGAAAATGCAAGGTATCTTTCAAATTAAATCCATCTTGCTATTGATGAACAATAGCTGATGAATTAAACTGTTGGACCAACTAAGCTATTTAAAAGCAACAGATGCGGTTTTTAAGAATAGTACTGTTTTACTCTTGAATCTGATTCAATTAAATAAAATTGCATTTAATTCATAAAAATAATTAAAAGAATTTAATATTTTTATATAATTCCGTTATATATTTTTTTTCACATTTCAAATAAAAGTTACAGAACTTTCTCCCCAGTCTATATCTTCTGCATATTAGTTATAAATGTATGCTCATCTAGTATCCTGGCCCATCTCTTGATAGGTTTAAAAGAGCCCTTGTGGGAGAATGTTAAAATCTGAACCCTTTCAGAATTTTTTTATTTTTATTTTTATTAGCCCAAATAGGGTTAGCTCAGAAGGGCTAACCTTATTTGTCTCCCTATTAGTCTCGAAAGGGTATTCTGCGTCCGAATCACTATAAACGGCCGAATCACTATCACGATCACTGACTAAACTGCGTCCGAATCACTATCACTATATTATCGCCCTGTATTATATTTAAAGAAACTAAATAATGAAGAATCTACATGAAGGTATATCTGTTTCTCGCATTGTGAAAAAACAACGATATCTAAAGTCATCCAGTTTTGAATAATGTGGTTCTCCACCCGAAAATACCTGAAAGCCCTGATTCGGAATTTCGAATTCGTTTTATTCTATATTTCATATTTTGTAAAACTTTAATGAACTTTTGATTAAACTACTCAACAATGTCAAAGCGAGCAGTAGCAATACCGTAGAGAATAAATTTTTTTTATCTCCATAGGGCGACACTGCTTGTAGGAAATTCTATGTTATGCTGTTTTTAAATATTTTTAGCCCAATGTGGCGTTAGCCCAAATGCTCTCTAAACGGGTATGCGTCTGTAAATGAAAAAAAAAACTATTTGGGCGTAATATAAAATCTAAAATCTTCCAGAAAAGCTGAAAAGCTTTCCTCGCGCAGGCATAACCTTCTGACTAATGGTAAATTTGATTTTAGCGTCCGCGAAACCTGAGACGGCCATTAAAAGGTAAGATTATTCTTAAAATCTAAATGTTCAGTTTAATTCTTTCTAAAATACTATATAAGACCTTAATTACTTAAGCCAAGCATCAGTTACGATTCAAAATACTCCTAAATTAAATATTTATTCACATATAATATCAGACAGTTTAACTTTGAAAATAAAAAATCTGATGTGTTCACCACATGACTTCCTTGTACGGAATATTAAATTATACGCATTTTGCATTTCATTTAAACTTATTGGATTGAATTAAATCTACTTCGTCGATAACGATAGCCGCAATAGAATAAATGCGCACCTTAAAATTCACTATATTTGTTTAGCATAGCGATACTCTGGCGCTACGCTAAACAAATATACTGAACTTTACTGGTTCACTTAACAGCGTTAAATCTCATTTGTTTTATAACTCGGATTGCACAAAAATTATGTATATCATCTGAAGAATTATCTAATTGTTGCCACATGTTCTATTCAATTACTATGATAAATCTTAAACTATGTATAAAAGAAATTAAAGAAACAAAATTTTTCCCAGACGATTCAGTATTTCTCAGTCAATTAATTCAGTTCTCCCTTCGCGACAAGGAAAAAATACATAAAAACTCAAAATATATATATTAAAAATTACGGAGTAAATCTTAAACACTTATTTCCTCGAATAAATTCCAGAATTGATTAAGCATGATTTAATTCGCAACAATAAAAGAAGACGTTATCTTTGTTGTTGCGAAGCTCAGTTTCTCTAAATTGGCAACAAATCTACTATTCTCCGAAGTTTCAAATGTAAACAAATATGGTTGCCATATGAAAAATGATTAGGCTTAGCGGCGTTCACAACTTTTAAATTGTTGATAATTCTACAAATCTTGCATGCAGATTTACTAAAGGCATAAAATCCTTAACCGGAAGATAAGAACAACATAATTCAATCATTTTTAGAGCAAAAAATGCAAAATTTACCAACATGTAAGAATATACAAACTGAACTAACTGAGGCGAGTAACAAATATATATATATATACACTTTTGGTGCCACCGATTGCAACCAAAATAGGAGGTGTACATCTACATGTTATAGCAGTCGCATATACAAAATTTCAAAGTTCTGAGTCTACTCGTTTTTGAGTTAGGCGAGATACGTACGTACCTACGTACGCCACGAAAAAATCTCTTTAGAATCCATTTTAAATCAGTTTTGTAATATTTTTTTTGGGGGGGAAATAATCCTTGATTTTGTCCTTACGTTCAGATATCACGTAAAAACATAGTTAAATTGCCTTCGATAGCAGTTAAAATAGATATTTTTGTTCAAATACGATACCCAAAAGTTTTCGAGACTTCCTTTTTACTTCGTACAAGGAAGTAAAAACCAGAAATGAGAATTTTTAAAAAATAGCAATTAAAAACTGTAAATTAGTAATTTCTCATTTTTCTTGAATAACACGGACAATAGCTCATGCTGGCACCTTTGGCAACGAAATTACGGCGAAAGTACAACTGACAATGAAGACGCAAACCCAATGGCAGCTACGGTAATGCTAATGCATACTGCATTTCACCCCACTAAATTCCAGGAACAGAATACTCTCTAAAACGCTCCCTCAGAGAAGAGATTAAGTCCATACGGCAACACGAGTGGGGCAATGCCGAACGAGGCTTTAGGCATCTAGGCTTTGGTATATTTTGCAGTATACTAATATACAAATCCAATAAATGTTACTGTTTTCATCATTTTTATTGGATTGAGTCCCAGTAAATTTAACAATACTTGATTAAATATGTAAAATGCATTGCATTTCTTTGCGAAAACGGAAGATTTTGTAACAAATAAAGCGAACTGCTTAAAATTTTAAAATAAAATAAAATAAAAACAGGACATTGTGCATACACCGTTATAAAATCTTTAACGAATGCTACTATTTAATTTATAGTGAATCAAAAACGTAAACACTAATAGCACTGTGGAATACTAATATGAACTGAAGATGAACACTGATTGTGCCCTCTCCCCAGCTCGAATGCAGCGAACGGAGTAGACATGCAGCTTTCTTAATTATTCCTACATGTAACGAGAAATAGAATCAGCTCCCTTAGATAGTTCTCCCCAAAGACATTCATTCATTTATGCTACTGATAGATACTACATTTATGCTACTGCTTATGATATTAAAACATGTTAATTTTTTATGTAATCAAAGTTTCTTAAAATATTGAAGTTTTTTAAAATTTCAAAGTTTCTTAAAATATAAATACAAGAAGAGACTTAATGTTTATAAACTACATAAATAAACAATTCGAAATAATATATATTAAATATTTTATTGATGAAAGTTCATGCAGAAAACATTCTTAATAAATCGAATTTGCTACAGTAAAAAAAAATAATAAGTCGCTTATTCAAATTTTGTAAATTTATTTGGCAGGTAAGTGATAGCATAAATATAAGAGAAACAAAAATGGAAATGTATAACAAGAAAATAATCCATACCTTCCCTTTTATTACTTTTACCATAACCTTCCCTTTTATTACTTTTTACCTTCAAAATTTTATTCTGCCCTCCATTCCTGTTTTCCTACCTACTATTAATTATGAGTTTTTATTTTCTTACTGTGAAAAACGAAATAGTGCTTTGTATGCTGAGAAAATATTCAGAATTGTGCTATCATTTTGCAAAATGATCGTTAAATATTAGTAGCTTTTGCATTTTAGTTAATCTATTTATTGTTATTTCCAAAACTACGCTATTTTGTCCCTAGGCCTAAATCGACCCGAGTTATGTATAGTTGAAAATTGGCCATAATGCTAAGTCTATGGGAGGGGCTTCTGAACTTAGTGTAAAAGGCAATTTTTTTTTTCTAATAAAGATACAGCGATGAGCGTGCGGCCATCGACAGACTTCCCGGGATACGCTTGCAGCAGAAGCGGTTTGCATCTATCTCAATTAGAACCGTAGTTATGCTAACCATTACTGTGTTCCAATGCTAAGTCTATGTAATGGGTGGGGCTTTAACATAAAGTGAATGGGAAAATTTTTTTCTAATAAAGATACAACGATGAGCGTGCGGTCATCAACAGACCTCCCGGGGAAACGCTTGCAGCAGAAGCAGTTTGCATCTATCTCAATTAGAAAGCGAGTTCTGGTAACGACACCTTTGAATTTCCCCAAAACATTTTTCTCGGGCTGAAAATCATTTTGATGGAATTATTTTGCGGGAATCGTTTTGCAGGAATAATTATATTTTCGTAAGTTATAAACATTTTATTTCAATCAACTGATAACGCATGAAACAGATTTTATGCTAATTACTTTTTTACCTCTCGCTAACCAATATGCATAGGTAAAGAAGGCAAGTCTTTCGATCCAAAAATTCGATAGTGAGTTTTCAGTGAATGAGTACGAAATAGGGTCCCCATAATACATTTTTATTACTGTTGTGTTGCGTGTTGTTGCTTATGCTCACTTGTCTGACGTATACTCAGCCCAAGCAAACGAAATTCCTCGTGGCAAGAAGCGCAAGATTACCCCTGTCGTTAGCAACAGCCTTGAGCACCATACAGGTGATAGTGCGATTTGGCTCAGTTCAGCCCTCAATTTTGATGGAGAGCACCCAGAGGGAACGGGTCCGAGAGTCTCCCAGCCCTCTCCCTTTCCACCAAACCACACGAGAGGATTTTCGGCTCCCCGCATATTTAAGTGCCGCCATGCCGCACCGACACTACACATTTGTAAACATCCATGTCTTCTCCGGAATTCGAACCCAGGCACTTCGGTCAGCGACGCTAACCACTATACCGGTTGCGCGGCTATTTTTATTACTTTTACAATGATGTCTCTTTGTCTGTCTATGTGTATATGTGTGACGATTTTTTCGTCCGCTATAAGCAATATATCATACTTCCAAAATGTTGTATTTTTTGTATTTAAGCTTTCTGCATTCATATAAATAATTCATTAGATTTGCGGTGAAAATGGAAGTGGTACTTTACATGAAGGCCATAGAAGTCTTAAACGGACAACCAGAAGTGGTACTTTACTTAAAGCCTATAACAGTTTTTGACGAAAAATATCTAATAAGACTCTGGATTTTATTGCTGTATTATAATGAAACCAAAGTAAGATGAATTTCAATATTATTTGAATATTTCTTTATACGTATGTGACTGTGTACGTCAGGAATAAGAGTAAAATTCCAGAAATACTTCTACTAAGACATTTAATGAACGCCTGTGTGAAAATATTGTTACGAATTTTGTATATAGTTAGATATTTTTAGTAGAATTATAATTAAAATTGTTTTATTTCCGCGTGCAGTGCAACGCGAGACATATTTTAAGAGAAGGCAAAGCCGGAAAATTAAAAATACAGGAGCACGTGCATTTAACATAGAATAAAAGTTTATCTCTGTAATTTATATTTAAATTGAATAAACGTAATCGATTACTATGTTAGCTGTAACCGTAATTCTACTCTTTTGCTTTCCAGAAATCTCGAGAAGCATAGAAATTACCCTAAATTTCTCGCGACCGATTAAAAGTTATAAAAAGCCAGAGAGAGAACATCTCATTTCAGTTACTTAGTTTCTGTTAAAAGCGATTTGGTTAGCTTTTTCTTTAAACTTCATTGTATTTTAACGTTTTTTAGTAGTTCATACAAGTATAGCTACTGGTCGTATTGCGTTTTATTAGCGTATTTGCGTTATACTAATTATTAGTGCCTGATACTGTGAGCACTTGTAAGAATATCTCTGAGAATAATTCCAGCGTTTTGTTATATTTCTTATAGTAAGAATTAATTTTATTAACCTTCTATGGGACTTGTGCATTCAATCTATTACAAACCCGTACGCACGAAACAATATAATCCAAAATGTTTCAGTTTTAATATTTAAAAGTTTTATATCAATGGGAATATATTTTCTTTCATATTTTTCAGAAGAAAGAAACTTTGTCTTCTGCACTGATGTAAGCAGAGTTTTGAGTCAGTTTAATAGAGGGAAGCACCTACTCGAGACTGTTCATAGATCCTTCCAAACAAAGACTCAAAGTTGTCCTTCTTTATAACAGAAATAAATAGGCATCAGTACCTGTCGGACTTTAAAAGAATGTTATAGTGATTTGGAATTCATTCTCCACAGAATCAATTACGACTATCAATACCGAATTACGTGCGACGATCTCAAAATAATATCGATGCTCCTAGGACAGCAAGCGCAGTACACAAAATGTACTTTTTTAATGAGATATTAGAGACAGACAAAATCATTGGATAAAGAAAGATTGGCCAGAAAGAGGCGTCATTGAAACCTAGAACCAAAAATGCGCTCCACAAAGCTCTCGTAAATCCGTGCAAAGTTCTACTTCCACCTCTGCGTATCAAGTTAGGCTAGGTGAAGCAATATCTCAAAACATTACCAAAAAGAGGTCAACGTTTTAAATATATCTATGACAAATTTCCATCCTTATCAAGAGTCCAATTAAGAGACACTCTCTTTATAGGCCATACAAAACTTCTCAAAGACCGTGATTTTGAGAAAGAAATAAAAGTTGCGGAAAAGGAACCCTGTGAAGCCTTTAATCAAATTTCCGGGAAATACGAAAGATCCAAATTTTAAATCAATCGTTGAGAACATGCTGAAGAAGTACAAAAATTTATGCTGCTCCGTAAGCTTAAAGGTTCATTTCCCAAATTCACATTTGGGCTATTTTCGTGAAACTCTGGGTGCCATCAGAGGAGATGGAGGAAAGATTTCATTAAGACATCAAAGTAATGGAAAGGAGGTATCAAAGAAAATGGACTACTTCAATGATGTCTGACTGTTGCTGGGTATACCGAGATGAACAGTATCAAGAACGTAAAAGGAAAAGCACAAAGAGCAGGAGTGGTCCACGGAAGCTTAGAAACATGAAATAAAATTGTTAAAATTGTGTATTTTAAGTACATTGTCTTAGTATAAGCTAAAAAATAAATTGTTAGAAAAAAACGTGTTAAGTCTATCTTAAAGCTTCCTACTTTTATAAATTTTCCGCCTTTTTATAAATTTTGAAAGTTGCAATTTCTGAAAACCCTGACGTGCTGGGAAAAAGTAAATGTCATTTCGGATACAGGGCTAAAACATAGTATATAGGAATCAATCAACGAAAGTTAAAAAACATGATACAAGTCAAATTTTGCAGGTTTTGTATTATTATTATTATTAGTCGCAATTTTTTAAATGTAAATAATTATTTTATTTATAAAGCATGATGCCTAATGAATTAAGTGCATAACATAGCAATATATGTAAAAGTTTCTTTTTTAATTTTTGATTAAAATAACTTAAAGTTATCTAAGAAATAGACTGTCTTGCTTTGGAAGAAGGCTCCACCATATGGATTTAACGTAACCAAAAACATAAATTTCTTACTCAGCAAAATGCAAAGCACAATAAGGTACAAATATGCTTACTTATATTTGAACCTAGCTATCCACTTTACTGTTAAAATTAAGTCATTTAATAATGTTTTTTGTTATCTAATCTAAATAATAATGTTTCTAATTTAGGAATAATTTGAATTCAAATAAAAATAGATTTCAGACTATGTTTTATCTTCAAGACAGAGTTAACGACTGCTAAGCTACAGAACGCCATTTTGCGTTTCTTATGTTCTAGTCAATATCGTGAGGGATTTACAATATTTTTCTTAATAATCTTGGTAATCATTTAAACAATTTATTAGAATTTATTATAAATGTAAAATTGAACTATTTTGTCTCTAATATTTAATTAGTTTAGCTTTGCGAAAGTTGAGTGCACTGAATACTGTGAATTCTGTTTAAAACGACAATCTTTTATTCCAGACAATTTGAATCTTCAGAGGAAGTGGTCGCCATTCTCAAATATACTAACCACATTTACAGATGGTCTTCTACGGAAGATGGTCACCATGAAAGTTTTCATTGCTTTATTTTTGATTTTTAATCAAAAAATTAAACATATATTTCCCCCTTGATAAATAGTATGCCAATATCTGGATACATAGCAGCAAACAACAACGATTACTTAATGAAAAAATACGATCTGTACGCCACATAATTTCCTTGTACAAAATATTTAATTATACGCACTTTTTCCTTTATTTCATTTTAACTCATTGAATTGAATTAAATATACTTCGTCGATAGCCCATAAACCACAATAGAATAAATGCACCCTTTAGAATTCATTATAGTTATTTACCATAGTTATATACCATACTCGTTCATTTTATAACTCAGAATGCACAAAAATTATATCATCTGAAGAATTATCTAATCGTTGCCACATGTCCTATTCAAATACCATGATAAATTTAAAACGATATATAAAAGAAATTTAAAAAGCAAACAAAAAAACAGTTTTTCACAGACGATTCAGCGTCGCTAACCTAACGCGCGTGCACGACTCGTAAACATTCTCATCTATCCGAGACAGACTGGCCACAATATTTGATGCTAATATGAAACACTTATTTCCTCTAATTTCATTAGAAACATATTTTTCGTTCAGTTACTTCAGTTCTCACTTCGAGAAGGCAAAATTTCATAAAAACTCAAAATATCTTCATTAAAAATTGAAAAAGATAGAAAAACATGAAACACCAATTACAGTTAAAACAATTTTTACCATTAAAATTAGAGTTCCTGCGCAAAAACAAGCAATTTGGCCAGCAGGCAAGAAAGCAGACTTTTCGGTGCACAAATCTAAAAGTTCCTTTTGGTCCCACTCGGCAAAAAGACACTGAAGGTGCAGAAAGGCTTTCACTATTCTGCTAAGTTTCAAATGTAAATAAATGCGGCTGGTATGGTAAGAAAAATAAGGCTCAGCCGCACTTACAACTTTTAAATTGTTGATAGTTCTACAACTATTACATGCAGATTAATTAAAGGCATAAAAACCTTAACCGGAAAATAGGAACACCATAACTCAATGATTTTTAAAGCAAAAAAACACGCAATTTACCAACATATAAGAATAAAAAGATCTGATATGTACACTACATGATTTCTTTGCACGGAATATTAAATTATACGTATTTTGTATTTCATTTAAACTTATTGTATTGAATTAAATCTATTTCCTCCATAGCACATAAACCACAATAGAATAAATGCACTCTTTAAAATTCACTATATTTGTTTACCACGGCGACACTCTGGCGTTAGCTTCACTTAACAGCGTTACATCTAATTCATTTTATAACTCATCAGAATGCACAAAAATTATGTATATCATCTGGAGAATTACCTAATCGACGCCACGTGTTCTATTCAAAGACTATAATAAATTTAAAACGATGTGTAAAAGAAATTAAACAAACAAACAAAAAAAATACAGTTTTTTCACGGACGATTCAGTATTTCTCATTCAATTAATTCTGTTCTCACTTCGCGACAAGGCAAAAATAAATAAAAACTCAAAATATCTATAATATTAAAAATTACGAAGTAAATCTTAAGCATTTCTTTCCTCAAATAAATTACAGAATGGATTAAACATGATTTAACTCGGAATAATAAAAGAGGGCGTTATCTTTGTTATTGCGAAGCTTAGTTTCTCTACATTGGCAACAAATCCAATACTCTCCTAAGTTTCAAATATAAACAAATACGTCCGCCATAAGAAAAATGATTAGTTTTAGAACCGAGGAGTCTACTGCGGTACCGAAGTGCCTGGGTTCGAATCCCAGAGAAGGCATGGGTGTTTGTAAATGTGTATGGTCTTTGTCGCATGGGGCACTCGAAAGATACGGCGAGCCGAAAGTCCTCTCGTGTGGTTTGGTGGTAAGGGAGAGGGATGGGAGATCCTCGAAACCCCCTGGGATTGCTCTCCCTCAAATTGCGGTGGAAGTAAAAATCCAACTTCCTTGAGACTCTGGAAATCATTCTCCCATGAAATACATGGACAAGACAACAATAACAATAGACTGTAGTCTTCACGACTACGCTATTTTCATAGATAAAAGAGTGTTCATGCAAAGCTATTTCAACACGTATGAGTACTGACTTTATTCGCTACACTGTGTAGAACTAGAGCCGTGGCTAGTGTTTGCAGTGCAAAAGGACAATTGAAGATTTTACGCATGTTCCAGTTTGGTAAAGATGGAAAACATTTTATTCAAAAATTCCGTAATATGAATTTAGCACCGGCTAGAAGCTGGGCCGTGGACAGATGTCCCTTTAACCTTCCAGCCACACTACTGTTCGAACTGCACTATAGTTATAAAAAAGTGTGATCAATTCAAGAATTAACACGGCCATAAAATTATATCAAGTTCTGATAATTAATAATTTTTCAGACGTCTCTCTTCGTTGCATCTACTAAGCAATATGCGTTGATTGAGTAAGTAAAAGTTTTTCTTGTTATCCTTCTTAATTGAATTATCACGATGAAAAAAAAAATTCCTGACTTATCATTTTATTGGGTTATTGAATTCTCCATTTAAATTAATAAATTAAATCTCTCATATTTTTATAACAAAGTTCATCTGAGCCATGCAGTCTTAAAACCGGTTGTTTTAAAATGTGTAAAAGCATTTACGAAATATGTTGTGCATCATCACAAGTAAAAAAAGCAAAAGTTTAAAACACATGTAATACGTCTTCTGTTAAACACAATTTTTAAGGCATTAACCCAAAACGATGTCATGTTTCAATACCCTTTTTCGACGGCCAATCCAATTTCTTAAAAAGCTTTAAAAATGAAGCATGCTTAAAAATAATTCCCCATCGTTTTTCTTTTTGTTTTCAGCCTTTGCTTTAGCTCTTTGTCCACAGATGGCGCTACCGGAAACTCGAAAGCAGTCAACCACGCATTACCTATTCTGTCGTTTTTGAATAATTGAATTCCGAAGGTGTATTTTTTGTCTTACTACGGCTAAGATGATGGTTGAAAACTCCCCAGTTTTATAAATGTGTCTGAAACTGTAGCAAGTTTAACAGGATTACTAAAAAAACATCTTTGAAAATTACCTAAAACGCAGTCACTGTTTTCAAAATAAACTCGCAAAATTTTTACGCCAGACTGTAACATATTTGAGACATTAATACAATTAAGTGTATTTTATTCAATTAAAATTAAATATAAATTATTTCAAGGCAAGGAATTCAAAATGGCAAAAAACTGATATCGAGGAATAAAAAATAATAAATTATTAACAAGATAGTTCCATAAACATGTTTTTGATACTAGCTGAAGTAACCGACGCAGGTCGGAATTTATGCACTGTAAACAGGATTCATTTAAGGGATAAGGTATTCTTTTCGATATCTTTAGTAGACAGCAATATCGCTCGTATTTGATTCAAGGTGAATTGTGCTAAATATTACCAAACTCGAATAAAACTGTAGAATAGTGTAAACTTAACATGGCACCATATAACATATCGCTTTTAGTAGGAACTGGTACGTGCTTTGTTATCCGCTATGTGTTTTCTGGGAAATGAGCTTTCAGAAAATCACCATACACTTAGCCGGACTTTTCACCATTTTCGAGAAAACCTAAGAGAGCATTTAGATTTGCTTTAAAAGTTCTATGCTATTCAAGAGTATATGAACGAGGCTCCATTTAATGGTTTTAGCAAACACTGATAGCAGGATCGCAAGAACGGCGACGTCAACCTAAAATCGTTTCCATGATTTCAAAATTGAAACTCTGTTGAAATACTAATTTTTTGTACGGAAGAAAATTGCAAATTCTTTGCTTAGCATATATTACTTCTCACTGATAGCGGGTATGCAGAAACGGAGACGTGAACCTAAGAAGGAGAACTTGAGTCCAACGTTCCAGGGTATCGCACTATATCTGAAACGTTGGACTTAAGTCAGACTATTGTAACGACAGGTATTACACTGTACCTTTTCAACGTAACCTTCTAAAGCTCCCTGACGTTTCGTCTACGATTACTGCGCTTTGGTCTTTTGAAAAGAGCCCTTTCTAAACGCAAACCCACCATGATTAATAGACCGAGGAAAGCAGTGGAAGAACAATGTAAATCAATACCTCTAAAAATTAAAAAAAAAAACCTTTTACCATGGAATCAACAAAGCAAACTTATAGTCAAGAAAAAACGCTATTGGATCGAATATTTAAAAACATATATTTAGATTTTAAACATTAATTAAACAGCCTTCGATGTCATTCTAAAAATATGTAAAAACCCTCTGTATTTATGCGCTATTATTCATCTAGGAATATTTTCGGTAGCGATGAATCATTCTTCACATCATTCATTTTTACTTGCGAAAACCATAATTACGACATACAGACATATTCTTATTAAAGAAAATCCATTAACGGAGCCGTCGCACTCAATAACGTCAACTCACAGATCATAAAAATAAACCAACTTTTACATCTTTAAAATTTAATCACGTGATTTTCTTTTGCAATGCTGCCAAGAAATTCAAGAGAAATATGATAGCTAATGTTAAATCGAATAGTTCTTACCCTTTTTTTAACATGCACGCCTTTCACCATTGCTGAATGTTCAATCCCCCCTTCCTTTCAAAACCTCGAAATATACATATATACATTTATTGATATTTAAACCATTTTAATGTTTTATAATTAAATAAGAATTAGTACAGAAAGTGGTGTTAAATACCAAAACATAAATAGTTTTTTTATCATGTACTAATTACTTACCAGGTTAAAAAAAAAAGGCTGACCACATTCACTCCTGAAACTATGGAATTCACCAGAGGGAATTTCTCCCTAGTTAAGAAACCAGGATTTAATTTCAACACTTATTAGGACGCGTCCTCCAGGTTGATTTGCTTTATTTATCGGATTCAAGTTGTCAACATTTTGATTATGATTGCAGAAAAATTCAAAAGACTTCTGTTGACTACTTAATTGTGCATCTACTGCAAACATATACATTGAAGATATGCAAAATCACATTTGAAACATTCGAAAATTAATAACAAGATATGACGACAGATGTATTCTGTATTTATCTGCAGAATTTAATCATTAATTTGAAAGTAAAACTACGACTTCTCAGCATTCACTTTCGTTAAGATCTGGTGCTGTTTACTTTAAGTGAATAATCCAATCATTTATTTAACATTCACGTAACTTAATAATACTAGCGGGAAATTTTAAGAGAAATGTCTTTCGTGGAATGTTTAATAATGTAATCAGGTTCGAATTCATATTAAACTCAAACTTGTAAATCTCGTATTATTTAATTACTCAACTCTAGTGAATTATCTGTATTAAATTATTTGATGAAAGGAATGTTCCAGCAAACTGGTGAGTTCCCAACAGTTTTGCCTTTATTAATGTAGTTTACGTTTCGTTATTGAACATTATCCTTCACGTACTCAAAAGCATACGATATTGATGTGGATGCATTATGTTTTATTCATGTAAAGAATAAACAACCTGTGCATAAATTAACAACCTGTGCCCGTGAGAATTACAAATGCATCGGACGCGTTCTAGCATTAAAACTTATTAACCTGCATTGCATCTTACGAACTTACCAGTCAAATGAAATATTATTCAATGAATAGACTAATATTTTCCTTATTAAAAATACTACCTTTATCATACAACCTTATCAAACTTGTACCTTTCATCCAGAATACATAGATATAGCAGTTTGATATTGAAATTAAACTGCATGTTATTAGTAAGCATCCTTTTATGACGGTTTTATTCTCTGGAAACTACTCACTGATAGAAAAAAGGGACGAATAATAAGTTTATTTTCGAACATTGATTCAATTATTGTCCAATGTAAACATTTACCTACAATTCTATTCCACGCATCAGAATTACTTTTCCCGGTTTTTCAGACAAAAGTAACGAAACCGCAAGAAATTGTCTCTTTACTCGTGCTCCTCGACTTATGAACTTGATCCTGATAAATCCAGGATAGGTTGAAAATATATTTAGTCGGAAATACATCTAACTCCAAACAGTAAGATCACCGTAAGTTATTCTAATTTTATTTAAATGTATTCAAAAATCACAGGAGATTTCTATTAAGCGTTCATAAAAGACATTCTAAGGTAACTAGGCTCATATTCATGTTATACATCCATGAAGACGCTAAAAGTTGCTTCTGGCGACAGAATCGCATGTAAACAGCAAGACCAATTAAATTCTCTTACAAGTCTTGTAATTCCAACAAGCTTCTTTCTTTTTTTCCCTTCCTCTCGTGTTGGACTAGTCCTTGACAACGCTCTTCTTTGCAAATATCTTAAGCCGTCGATTTTCTTCAAATGTGCATCGTTCAAACGCCCTTTAAAAGATTTTCCAATGTGCTAATCAATTTGAGCAGGAAAAAAGTAGGCGTTCTCATTAGAAAATTTCGAAATTTTTTCACTCTAACCGTGAGAGATCTTTTATAGCTCAAAGGGGCAATTTGTCCATAAAGGCTATTAATTTCGTTTTGGCATTTTGCGTTGATTCATTATAAACGGCGAATCACTTTTTTAAATTGTTGCCACCAAATATTACCGTACCGTATTATATTTAAAGAAAATAAATTATGAAGAATCTGCATAAATGAATGCATGTTTCTCGCATTGTGATAAAGCAAGGGTAGCTAGAGCCGTCACATTTTGAATAACGTACATCTCCACCCGAATGTGGGCATCTGAAAGCCCAAATTTCGAATTTGTTTTATTATCTATTTCATTATTTTGGAAAGAATTTACGAGTTTTTGATTAACAAACTCAAGGATTTCAAAGCGAGCAATGGCAAACTAAAAAAACACTTTTATCTCCAGGGCGCGAGACTGTGTATCGGAAATTCTAAAGACATGCTCTTTAAAATAGTTTTTGACATTGCTATTAACTGAATTTTAGAGTTTAAATGCAAAGAACATTAGATTTAATAAATAAAGGCAATACACAAAACGTTAAAAAAACACCCCTTTGGGCATAATATAAAATCTGAAAGCTTTCAGATTTTTTTCCTTTAAAATCATTTGCCATTTCATTTTCTTTTATTTATAAATCTCGAGTGCACACTTTCAAGTATCAATACCTGAAATTTCCTTTGGATTGGTTGAGCGGATAGGCCACTAGGGATTCAGATGTAGGAAACGGTTTCCATGATCACCCTGTAGATATATTTTACAATTAATTTAACGATACTGTGCGAAGGAGACCATTAAAATTTCATTTCATTGATTTTATCACAAATGGGAACTCAATAACTAATAAATAAAAATTTATTTTCATAAACTATATTACAAATTAAAATACGTTCTCTCGAATTCCTGTCCACAAGAGCACAGTTACAACGCACGAAATGACTGAAATCATTGAAATATGCAACGAAGAAGGTGCTGCATTGATGATCTCATCGACAATAAAGATCTTCCAGCCCATATCTCGCTGAGTGTAGCTCTGTCAAATAAAATGAAAGATGATTAAGTAACTTATAAAAGCAATAAAAATACAGTTACTACTCATATTAAGACAATGGTTATATTTTTCGTAACATTTTTATTGTAGGTATGACTAGTCGAACTTCCTATACTGCCATTAGAGGCTTAACAAGGCTTAATGAAGCTATTTAATTAAAGAAACATTGAGATCTAAAACAAGGTCTTAATCAGGCCCATTAAGCAGTAAAACTACCACAATACTACCTGAAATAACTTTAAATAGAATAAACAACTAAAATATGAACTTAAAGTCTAGGAGCTGGTGAGATTTACCAGCTACACCAACAACAGCACATGATTAAATACTTTGTAAGCTACAACACATGTTACTTACATGCATAAAAATATGTTACTTACATATACAAATAAGTAAAATAACAGAATATCATAAACACCCTAGTTTCTCTAAAAACAAACAGGGAATATTAAACACAATCAATATATAAATTCATTTCATTTAGAGATACATATTTTATGAAATTTGACAATTTCAATTTAGTCACTGTATTTTTACTTAGATCCCTTGGAGTATTAAATTTAGCAATATCTGGAATAAATCTTAAAGCAATATTTTTCATAGAAGAACATCTAAACAACAGGTGCTCAATATCGACATTACTCATGCCACATGGACAGGCACAATTTTTAATCGAAAACCTATTACAATAAAAGGGAAAGTGTCCATGATTAGTTAAAACTTGGTTTAGATACTTACCACTTAGGCATCTTCTCTCACTAACAGATTATATTAAATTGTATGTGGATCTTCATTTAGAATCTGGATCGTTCCACTTTGCTTGCCATAGAGTCAAACTTTTTCTTTTCAACAAGGATTTCAAACTGTCAAAGGAAGTCTTTACTTCAACATCAATAATTTGATTTTCAGTGGCAGCCTTTGCCAATCTATCAGCTAACTCGTTACCAGTGGTACCAATATGACTTTTCGTCCAAAAGAGTTTAATATCTCTAAAAGAGCTGAGAAAAATTAGCATATCTTATCTGTTTAATTAGATCGTTACTTGGACAAACATCCGTAACTGAAATAATTGCGCTTTCGCAGTCACTATAGATTTCCACAGGGTCTAGCCTAGAATTAGAAATAAGCCATAATAAGGCCTCTCGCAGGGCCACTAACTCTGCTTGGTAGACAGAGGCATTGTCAGAAAGTCTATATTACCTTTGTAAGCTTAGTTTCTCATGTGAGAACACACAAAAGGCAGCCCGCACATGACCATTTAATTTAAATCCATCTGTAAAAACGGTTTAGCCTGCCATATTGGGGAAGCATTTATGCCAATTCAACAGTTTCAATAAAGCTGGATGAATGTCTAAGCCTTTCTCAAACTCAAAATCTCTAGCTGAGAAGATCTCACTGAAACAATCGACAGTTTTATTACCGGCTTTTAATTTAAAGATAGCATATTCTTTTTCCGCTAAAATATCGATCGGAGGACATCCAGCCAAAATCTGAAGAGCTACTGTGGAAAACAGTTCTAAAACATTTAATAATCCCCAATAAAGCGATTTTTTGAATTTGCAAAATTTTGTTACGCCTTCGGACCGTTCCAGTCCACCATGCGCCACATGCATACAAGATCTTTCTCTCAATAGCTGTTTTATATAAACTTTTAAGAACTTTATCTTGGAGATTCATTCTACTAAGTCTATTAAGAATATGGGTGCATTCGAGCTTTATTTGATCTAGGTAAGTATAAAAGTGAGCTTTTCATCAATCGTAATGCCCAAATATTTGATTGTCTTAGAAACTCTAATCGGTTGTCAATACAGTTTGCACCTAGGATGTATTGATCTAGTATTAGTTGTGGCAATACCCATAAGAAAGCTCTTCTTTGGATCAAATTTGAGTTTAACATGGAAAGACCACTTCTCCAATTCTTGAGTGGCGAAAGTCAAAGCTCTATCAATAGTATGACAACCACTTCCCGTGGCCAATAAAACAATATCGTCAACATAAGCTTTTATACTAACATTTTTGTGGTAAGGCTATGTTTAAAGCTATATTAGCAATAATATTCCACAGAAGTGGACCAAAAATAGAGCCTTGGGGACATCCCCCTTTGATAATTTCTGTGATGCCACTTATTGCCATCGTATAAGGAAACTTTTCTTTCATTCAGAAAATCACATATTAATAAGAAGATATTTCTTGGACATTTCATATTTCTTTAATTCCTTTAAACAAATTGGCCACCAAACATAGTTGAAAGCGCTCTTTACATCTAAGGATAAAATTGCAGTATGTTTACCATTCCTTCTATTTCGAAGGATGTCAGAAATGAAATTATCAATAGCCTGGGTAGTACCTTTACCCGGTATAAAACCAAACTGATTTTTATTTAAAAGATTATTTGATAGTAAATAATATTGTAACCGTTGTGTCATGAGTTTATCCAGCACCTTGCCCCAGGAAGGCAGTAAACAAATGGGGCGAAAAGAGGAAGGATCTTCTTTATCCTTTCTTTCTTTGTTAAACAAAACCAAATCAGCCTCTTTCCAACATTCAGGGAAAATCCCCCTCAGAAGACATTCATTCGGAATAGCTACAAAGAACTTACAAAGATTTCTAAAATAATATCCATTGTCAGGCCATCTTTACCAGGAGCTTTATCTTTATTTAACTTTTTAAAAGTAAATTCCTCTTCATCCAAAGTAAAATCGTAATCATTTACGGTCTCTGGAGGTATCCTACAATCTGATCTAACTTGATAATGGCATGATAGATCACCATAAATAGTATCACAAGAAAAGAGATATTGTAGGAGGTAATTTATTGTCCCGTCTATATTCTTAGTATAAGATCCATCTTGATATTTCAAAGAGGCAATCTGTAAAGTTGGTTTATACTTATTAACAACAATATAGTAAGGAATGCCAAAAGGTTGATGAGTATTCAAAGTGTCACATAGGTGTACCCAAGCACAATTTTTACTAATGTTGATTTCTAGTTTATATTCAGCTAATTTCTTCTCATATTGAATCTTTAACAAATTTTTCTTTATACGATTGTAACATCTCTGAAATTTTCTTCGATACAGTCGAGCTTGACTTCTTAAAACAGCCAGTTTTTCGGACCACCAATGGACCTGTTTATCCACAGCGTTGCTCTGTTTAAATTTGTTCACCTTCCTATTTTTCTTACAGATATTCACTATTGAGTTAGTAAGCTCTTTAATATAAATGTTTAAAACAGAAATATTTTCTGAATTTCCTTCGGAAACTTGAATTATAAAGTTATACAATTCTACACGAAAATTTAGCCAATTTAAATCCCAAATATAGAAACGTTCAAATTTCTTTTCTCTAAGTAAGTTGTTTAAAAGTCTAATCTTGATGCAACGATGATCGCTACATGATATATCCATAGAAACAGACCAATTCAGGACAAAAGAAGATCTTACAATGGTAAGGTCTATCCAGCTTTCGCCTCTGGCATCGGAAAATGTAGCCGGTCGATCAGACTATTAAGAATTATTGTAGGTATAATAATTTATTTTATGCAAATAAAGCTGTGAAGAGCTTTATAAATGGAAAAATTATTACAGCAGTATGAAAATGCAATAATTTTTTCTGGGTATTTATGCAAAATAAAGGAGCAAATCTATATGAATTTTTCATCCACAGAAAGTTTTTCGTATCAGCCCGAAGCATGCTTGAGAAACTTAAATCTTAGCACATGAAAGCAATAAAATAATAAATACCGAAACAAAGCTAACTTTGGAAATTTCTTCTTTTCCAAACGTAGGGCTAACATCAATACTTTATAAAGTATCCGACTTGTTTTGGTAGCGTAAATTACTCTCAAACTCCTAACAAATGTTAAACGAATTATCGCTTTGTTTGTATAGAATTACAGAGTCTCGAAAAGATTTGACAAACGTTTTTATTAAATCAAAACTCTGAACACAAATGCACGTCTCGTGCTTAACGTAATCAGAAAATCAGTTGCTATAATGTAAGTAACAGCAAATTCAGATTTCGAATTAGAACTAAGTCTAGTAGCCAACGTCTACGACACTGCTAAACACGAAGTTGGCTCACACTTCTCACCGGCGTAATAATTTAAATATCGGCAACTATAATGCAAGCCTAAGTATACAGTTTTATCTGAGCTAGCTAACATAGAAATGTGTCCTCGAGAGGCAGAATCTCACGCTACATGCTGTCGAACTAATTTACATTTTATTAGGAACCGCCAGAAGTTAAAGTATAGATCTAATTCATAAAATAACTGGTTATTTAAAATTGAAATAATTTTAATAACCTTAAAGCAATAGGAATAATTAGCAACCTTATAATTTTGTTCTTAACTCTAAATCCAAATGTTCCGCAAAGTTAATGGTTTAAGATTTAACATGAATCTTCCGAACAATTTAAAGTTTTCCTCTGTAAATAATATTCAAAAATTCCACTTTTGTTAAGTTTTAATATTCCAATAATTAAAAAATTTCAGTTTATGACATAATACTGCTAACCATTGGAATTGATCAAAATTCAGTTGAAGCTGCTGTCATCTGAATCAAATCAAAATATTAAATTTTAATTTTCTTGATTTGATTCATCCTTCTCCCTGCAAGACAAAGAACATTAACTGATGTCATCACTTTTTGAATTAAGCCAGATCAAATTATAATTTGAATATTTTGGAATGCTTTGGTTGATTGAGTTTTTATGACAAAATCCATATGGGTTAAAAATACATAAGTTAAAATTATTCCACATAAAATACACGAATATTCTACATATAAAAGTGGTAATAATAGGATCAAATATGAACCATAATGGGAATTTACCATTCTGACGACTTCAACTTAAAATATTGTTGTGTGGGTACGGGTTCGTAATAGACTGAATGCAGATAAAAATTGATGACAGCTTGATAAATTTTACCAAAAGAAGCAATTCACAGTTACGGACCTTTCCATAAAAATACTCGTACAGCTGTTCACAGTATCACAGAGTAAAGTCCGTAATTATACTTCAAACTACTAAGAATGTTAAACACAACGCAGTGCAAAACGCATGAAAAATAAGCGAGTTTCATAATGAAGAATTAAAACCGCGAACATACACAGATATATAAAATGCGTCTTCACTTACATCACTCACAATGAAAGGGGAAATATAAATAAATTAACTTTGTAGATAATAAAACTGCACTCATTGATGACATGCACTGAAAAAACGTGTGATAAAAAGACGAAATTTTTAAGATAGAAAAAAAATTAGATTGAGAAATTTATGCCGCCGTCAACCTGTAATGTTTTCGATCCAAAAATTCGATTTTGAGTTTTCAGTGAATAAACACGAAGTAGTGTCCGTGCAACACGTTTTTAACATTTTTGTGATGACTTTAAAAAACTTCTTTTATCCGAACTTAAGCTTTCCGCATTCATATAAAGAGCTGATTATATTTTACATAAAACCGGAAAACCAGAAATGGTATTTAACTTGTAATTTTAATATTTAGGAAACTTATGTCAATGAGAATATTAGATTTTGGTTAAAACTGATAAAACGGAAATGATATTTTATTGAAGCTCTGAACATATATTCGGGAAAAAACGTATCATGATATAATCCAAAGCTTCTGAGCTTTGGTATTTAAAATTCATATATGCATATACGATGCATATATAATCACGAGTGAAACCAAAATATTAAATTTTTACTTTCAGTGATCTGTCATCAAGACCGCCCATACTAGCCATTATAAAGATCAAGGTGGCAGTGAAATCTATTTGCCTTATGTCTCTAATAATTACACTGTACTGCCCCTCTGTAGTGTATTCGTATCATACTAATTTAGTAAGTTAGTTGATTTTTTTTATATATATTGCAGTGGAATCTGCAAAATTCCTAATACGGATGTCTGGCATCCGTATATAATTTATCTTGCACTGTAACTTTTTATTACTTAATTATTATTATTGTTTATTTCATTTGTGCATGTAATATCCTTGTATAATTGAGATTTGCCCATATGTAATATAGGGATCGGCAGTGTCTAGACTCAAGACAGCTTAAAGTCAGCAAGGAATTAAAAGAGTATCAAACACATGAACATACAATGCAGAACATTGCATCTCAGAATGTAGTAACCAGTTACTAAAAAATTTATTCCTGAAAATGTTCCACCGGGTAGCCTTTCTAACTGAGAGACATTATCAACTGAGTATTCATTATGCATAGTTTGCATAAGACGTATTATAAAAATAACTACCAGCAACATAACTCATTTGCGTGACCATGCTGTCAGAAATCGTTCTATCCTGGTGAGATAGTTCAAATGTTCTTACACAATGTAAATAATTATATATTTGCCATATTAATAGAATCATTCTAACATTATATAACTAATCAAGAATTGTAATACGCACAAGAAACTTGTTGTTATTAGTTTTTTATTTATTATTTTAACATTGAATAATAAGGATGATTTCTAAACCAACAGTGTTAGATTTTATCCTGTCTAACTGTCTTGACTCAATGGTCATTGCAGCAAATAGTGATGCTAAGGCTAATAACATGTCATAACTGAATCAAACTGTGTAACTGAATATGTGACAAAAGTAGGAGATAATGAATAATAAACTATGCAAACAAGTTACAGCAACAGTATTTTAATTTGGCATTATTTGATCATGTACTGCCCTTTTAAAAAGAATATTAGATGCCGTGTGGTTGACCAAGAGCCAGATTTTGATCTCTGGGATCGTGAACAAATCAGTTTGGTTCACCTCACTGATCGATCGAAAACCATTTCATCGGCACACTCATTCACTCACCTTATTTACAAAAATTAGTATCTAATAGACAAACTGATGAAACACTTAAGAGGTATACGGATAGTTAAATTTGAGTAGCCATCAGAGCAACTGAAAACGAGTATATCTTCCACTAAATGTTCCGCTAATTTAATAATGAAATGGTTTTAAGGAAATAAATGCCACTCACTTGGTAGTACAGAAGATCTGGAGCACTCGCATTGGGTGTAAAATGCAGGATGGACGGTTCTCCTTCAGAACATTTCAGCATCAAAGAATTCCGAAATTTTGGATATGTAGGATAATCGTCCATGGAATAACGGTGAGAAGTATTGTGCACCCAAGAGCATAGGCGGCCAGCTGTTCAAATAAATACTTTTTTAAATAATTTAAAGATTACATAGTTATAAGATATTGAATTTCAGATCAGCTAGAGGTTGTATAAGTATAGCTTAAAATTAAGATATTAGTTGTAAACTGAGCAACTCTGTTACTGGTATTTTCTAAACCTTGACGTTGCCGAATTTCTAAGTGAGATCCATTATGGCTCACTTGAGATCAGGTATGAAAGATACAAGTTTATACTATAACATGGTACATAATGCTTACACAAAAACGCCATAAATATGAAGTTAATTACGTAACTCTGAGGCGCAACAATTGCGATGTCTTCGGGTTTTACGCACTTGCCCTACTGCTGCAGTGAAGAAAGAAAGTTTTCTACGTAAGCATTTTTTCCATATTTAGTTAAACAGATATACTATCTACCATCGCTAAGTGAGTTTGAAGGAGCACTTATCTCATTTGTTTCGTATGTTTAAGTTTTTAACATCTCATTGTACAAAAATGGTCGCATAATATCTTAGTTAAATATTTCAGCTTTAGTTCATCTCCTGTGATTATTGGATAGGAAAGAAAACTAAGTTCTGAACCATGAAGTGTTGGAAATAAATCTTACTATCATTATGAAAGGTCACGGATTTTTACCGAAAGGTGAAAATCCTATGGGTAAATTGAGATCATAATGTATAAAATGTCCTTTCATCGCCATGACGCCTCGAACGCTCAAGTTAAAACCATGCTAGCAGCTCAAGCATCGAGATATCCATGGCTTATGTCGAGCAAAGTTGTTGAAAAACCCTCTTCAAGTTACTGTTAGACACTAAAATTTAACATGAGCAAGAACCTTGAGTTTATAGGCTTGATTTAGATTCTGGTTTGTTTACGCGAATTTCTTGAACAAACCAGAATTTGTGTCAGGTTTTGAGGCAGAGCGGGTCTATTCGATGATAATGTGATGAATTTGGTTACCTTTGTGAGGGAAGGTTAGCAGCGGAACAGATAACACATTTTTGGGTCATCACTGTTATGCAGAAATTACTTCTGGACAACCGTTTTTAAGGGCTATTTCTATAATCGCTAAAGATAATGAACTTATGTTGGAGTCTTTACATTTTTTACAGTTTAATATATAGACCCACACCAAAGGCGAGATAAGTGAGCAACTTCTTAAGAGATAGATAAAAATTTAATAAACTAACCCAGAAACAAAGCGTATATGTAGCTTTATTCTGAAATTTGCTAGTGAGGTGTCAAAAATCTGTCCACTCATCTCTAGTGCAAAATAACTATAGACTAAAAAATGAATATCAACGTCAATTACTTTAAAAACCTAACAAACAGGGCTGTTTAAATGCTCAGCTGTAGAAGAATTACAAAACATTACCATTCAATATAGGACTATATAAGTATTCTACGAAAGCTTCCTATGCTGCAAATCCGCTGGCCCAAATTCCGATAGAAAAGAGGTTAACTATTTATTATCCTCGTCATGTGATTATAAATTGAATGATTAAAATTGAAATTATGATAAATGATTATAAATTCAGTTCATCTTTTGCAGCTATTTAGTCAGAAGCCAGTACTTCAGCACTCTGAAGATCATCACCACTACAGACCCCAAAAGAAATGACGAGAAAAACTGTATTCACTTAATTTTGAACCTAACATACTTGTACAAGTCTAAAACGTTTAAAAGTGACTATTATACAATTTTTATGTACACTGCATTCAAATACACTTTTCCTGGCTCCACCCTCGCATACAACATACTCGCCGGTCACGCTACAAATCCCAGTCCTTCCTTCCGTTCGACTCCCTCATCCCCAACAGCGGTTTTTCAAGTCTCTCCTCACTATTTTAAGGGTGGATCCCGTTCTTAAATGCCATCTTCAAATCCTCCTTGTCGCTATAACATGCACCATGAAAACTTAGCTTCAGTTCTCAAAACAAAAAAAAAAAGAAGCCTCATGCAAACGGATCTGGAAATATAGAGATGGGAATTGCTGAATAGCAATCTGAGAAATCCGAGTCTTGTATGTTGAACCGTTGCAATAAAAAAAGCAATATTCTTCTACCGAGTTGCCATAGAATTTATTTTTATGATTCGTCAGATTTAAGTTTTTAGATGATGTATATTCGTCATACAAAAGGTTGAGACAATAAACACTCATTATCGTGATATTATATGGCATAATCATTAAGCAGCAGTCTCTCTTCACCCCTAAAAATAGTTTCCAAAATCATTCCGACAAATTTTTGAATTTAAATCTTTAAGTCGAAACGACTCACTATTTCCACACCATACTTTTTTTTTCCTTTCTGAGTCACACTGGCGAACATTTCACTTCCTGTTTACAAGTCATGAATTAAAATTTTTACGAGAGTTTCTTACGAACAGCAGTTTTCAGAACATTCCAGATAATGTTTCTTCATATAATGCGTTAATATTTTGAGTACCAATTTAGCCTAGATCTCCGGCATCCTCAACTTTCGTGTCGGTTTTTTTTCACCGATCCATTAATAATGCCCATTACCGTAGCAAACAGGAAAGACACTCATTATTTTCCACTACATATTCCTCAATTTTAAGGAGCATGTTTTCTGCGGTTTCACATCCACACTGGGATCTGATTTGGGATCATTTTCGATTCACACTCTAAAATGTATAAATATAACAGCCTACATTTTGATGGTGACGGAGAAAGGTGCTATACCAGCATAGACTCCAACCATGCATTCATGAATATTTGACGATGCTATGCATTCTTTTATAAAGATTTTTTCATCAAACAAGTTCAGCATTTTCATTATTAGCACGCATCACTAGATGACAAAGTTTAACAGCCTTTCAGTACAAATAAAGCTTCCTATGTGCATTTATCTTTTTACATTTTCAAAGTCTATGCAACTGAAAACATGGGAGCTCTTTATTGGGGGGAAGAGATAAAAAATAGAGCAATGTATTCATGGCTGCAGAACTAATCTTGATTTCGAAGCTGCAAGAAGAAATCAACCCCCCCCCCAACATATCCCGATGTAAACTATTCATTAATTACGCAATGGCTACTTTAAGAAATAACTAATTTGATTTCTTATGTTAATTTCTTGAATGAACTTCACTTTTTAAATTCATCCCATATTTAATTAATAGTTTAGAAATATGTTAATAAGTATAATAAAAATGAAATGCCTTTTATTGCTATTAATGAAATAAAAGTTACTTTTAATTCAGATGAGCAATCCTATAATTTTATCAATGTAAATTAGTTTCTACAGTACATTTTAGCCTTAAAATTTAAAATAAGCTTAAAACTTGATACATACCCGCCGATGGGTGGGGTCGACCTCTGCGATCGAATTCCACGCCAGCGTAGATTTTCTTACTCTGAAATAAATTTAAAGCAATGAGTCCATTTCATACTTTCACTTAAAAGATGTAAATTCAAACGTTAACTTATTTTCATAATCTGTCTTTCTAAAATAATGCATACAGCAAATGAAAAATATCAACGAAAAAATGCTCAGAACAACTAGGCCAAAGTTTTCATTCTATTTATGTCTATCAAGCTATCGCTTGGCAATTTACCTGGCATTAAGATATTTAAGATCCAAACTGAAGAACTTTCTCAATACTTAAACATTTTCTAAGCACCAAAATAAATTCACCATATAAAATTCAGAATGGATAGATAACGTGAATCCAGTCATTCCAGAAAAAGTCCGATTTTGCGTCAAAATACATATATTAGAACAATGTTATATATAAATCTTATACGTATCCTAAGTCGCGCTTTCGAGACATGAAAAACTGAAGTTGAATTTCGTCAATCGGCCCAGTAGAAGATATAAAACTGTGCCTCCTTTTTTTTCTTTGCACAGTGTACCTCAGACATAAAAGAATCATTACATTTCTTTAAATTGTGTGCGAAATCGTTTAGGTTAGCTGTAAGAAATTTACCAAATATGCGGAAAATCGTCTGTAGTAGATGATTTGCTCAAGGAAAAAAAAGTCTCCACTGAAAAAGGTCAATTATATATTCTACATGACAGACAATGTGGTGTTTCAAAAGAAATCAGATTTCACCTTATTTAATACTTCAGACTAAAGAAAACCTTCACAATCTGACTTCTGAAGAATTTTGTATTTTCACAGAGTCGAATATTCTAAAGGTAAATTTAAGTAAGTAGTACAGGGTGTTTATAAAGTCCCGGACCCATTTTGATGTTTAATAACTTATAAAATAATAAAGATAGATTAAAATTAATAACACAAATGGTTAGACAGACTCAAAAGTTTCATGACCCTTGTCAATGAACTTCCACGTGTGCCCCCTTCGTCGCACGGAGAATATCAAGTCGGTATTCAATTTCACGCCAGGTGCCGGCAACCATGTCGGCATCCACAGAGGATATTGCGGTTGTAATTCTGACTTTTAGGTCATCAATGTTCGACACTCTCCTCCTGTAAACGTTGTCCTTTACAAATCCCCAAAGGAAAAAGTCCAGCGGCGTTATATCAGGTGATCTGCGTGGCCAAGGAATTGGACCTCCTCGGTCAGTCCATCTTCCCGTAAAATGGTCATTCAAAGAACTACGAACGATGGTACCCCAGTGAGGTGGTGCACCATCTTGTTGCAAAAAGACATGTGGCTGAAGCTCTTCTAGTTGTCGAAATACGAAGTTTTCCAACATGTCTAAGTAAGTGTCTAAGTCTGATGAGACCGTCTTTTCTGTAAAAAAGAAAGGCCCAATGGCTCAGTCGTGCTTAGTCCACACCACACATTAACCTTTGGGCAATCCCTTTGAGCCTCACGGTATTCATGGGGGTTTTCAGATCCCCATACCCGCGCATTATGGCGATTAACAATGCCAGAAAGATGAAAGGATACTTTGTCGAAGAACATTACGCGCTTCAGAAATTCAGCAGCATCTTCCATCTTAGCATATCTGTTGCAAAGGCCATCTACCTAAGCCAATCGTCCGGTTCCAAAACTTGAACAATTTGAACTTTGTATGCATGCAGTTAAAATTTAAAAATTAGTAATTAAGAAAAAATTAATTTTTTCTTAATAACCTTGTACACCGTCGAAATTGGCATATCCAATTCTCTTGCCGCTGATCTCAGATCTTCTAGGATTGTGTAAAAATGTCTCTCTGACACGCTCAACATCAAAAATCACTTGTGCAGGGACGTCCGGAATGTTTCTTATCTGCGATACTTCCAGTTTCTAGAAAATTCTTTTTCCACCGCAAGATGCTGCTTTTAAATGAAGGATCTTTTTGGTAAATTCTTCTGCAATTTCTCTGTGTTTGCATTCTGGATTTCGTTTCTATGAACCACCATAAAATCTGTGTTTTCTGTTGTGGTGTTCCTTAATATCCGGTCGA
This sequence comes from Stegodyphus mimosarum, assembly GCA_000611955.2. Taxonomy (NCBI): domain Eukaryota; kingdom Metazoa; phylum Arthropoda; class Arachnida; order Araneae; family Eresidae; genus Stegodyphus; species Stegodyphus mimosarum. Next base: position 195,569 of record KK117266.1, read on the forward strand.
ATAAAACATCACATACAAAAGTACTAGAACAAACACATCAAAAGTAAACATAACATTGCAATAGTTGCCAAAAACAAAAGAGAGAAAAATGCAATTAATAAGCAGATGATATCTAGAAAAGTACAGATACTTAGACTGGAAAATTAAATTATCTGAAATTAACCACACGCGCAGATGATATTTACAAAAGTAAAGATATTCAAACTTGAAAAGGAAAATATATAAGTTATTCCATCAATAAATGCCTTAAGTTTGTTTATATCTTCATTATTTTATGAGTTATTAAACATCAAAATGGGTCCGGGACTTTATAAACACCTTGTAATTAAAGCAATTTAAAATTTTAATTCAACCTTAAATTCCTTCACTTGACACGCAATAAACTTTTTGTAGCAGTCTTAATTGCAGGAAAAAATATTGTTCTTAAAAGACAAAATTCAAATTACAGTAATGAAGGAAATGAACGACTCAATATATCAAGCGTACATTGTTAGACGCTAAACATTTGTTGTAACTTGCAAATTTTGTCCTATTTTTACAGTAATCCTACATCTTACCGTATCTGAGAACGCTCTGAAAACAGAAGACTTTACCACATTTTGTGATAAGGAATAGGCGCTTGGTTGCACGCCCTTGTTCATTGTTTTGAAGTGCAGTAAACCGCAAAATTGGGCAGCTGAAACGGTTCTGTTTAGAAGCATTCAGAAAGAAGTGAAACAGTTTTAACAGTAGAACTGCTTTCAAAGATGTGACTACAAATGATTCTATAAATGACTGTTTTATTTATTTATTTCATTCGAATTGTTCTAAGCATTTCAGATAAAGATATGCTTTTCACCTGAAAGATTTCAGAAGGTAAAGTATTTTGCATTATGATCGCACATTATTCAATATATTTCCTCATCTAAATTGATTCAAACGTGGAAAGAGCTAAGGAAAATTAGTACCGTAAAATCCTTTATTCACTACAGTAAGTTTCAGAACAAAGTATTAGATGACAGAAGCTTACAACTTTTTAAACAAAAGCTTTTAAACAAAGAAATTAAGATACATGGTGAACGAAAGTTCCTGAAGTACAGTTAACAATTCCTACGTTGTTCATTCCATTTACAAATTTATTTAATTTCTGTTAACATGATTCAGCTGTAGTAATATCTCGACAAGTAGTATAAGTTTTCCTTAATTTAATACCGTACTTTAAGCGTATTCCCCTATCTTTTTATTAACTTTATTGTCCAAAAATCCAAAGGGGAAAATTATACGAATAATTGAATTTCTGAAGAATACGGTTACAGCAAGAACATAGCAAATTAAAAGTAGTCACGTATAAACGAGTCGTAGCTATCCCAATATTTTATTTAACGAAATCACACTTTCATTAAGAAAACACAATAATGTTAATACAATTACAATATTTGATGAAATATCTTCTTTCCTAATTACTATAAGTTGTACCTTGCCCATTCTTATTGATGTCTCTGCTACTCTTTAGGCCTCAAATCAACCATAAATAATTAGAAAAGGTGAATGTGCAGTCTGACTCATCGAAATCCTGGACTGAATGTCGGAGTTTTCTTTCTTATGACTGGTCGGTTTTTGTTGAATTGGTTTTCTTCCTTAGGTTTGGTCGGCTGCCATTATGTTGAACAGTTAGAAGAGAAAGGTTCGGCGTGATGTTCGCGGGTATTTTGCGAAGGTTTGCCTTTGTTATTAAGACGAAAACAATAACTATATGGACAAATCAACTTTAAAATTTAGAAGAACTCTGAACGCACAGAGGAAAGGAAAAATTACAGGAATACTTTTAAAGTTTCCAGAGTATGGTTTTGAAACACTAAAGGAAACGGTAAGTGAGAAAATACGTTATGTGCCAGTATTTGAAAGGATAACACTTCTTTCCGACAGACTTCATATTTCAGCTAGTTTCTGACTCCCACATAATTAAAATGTTCGTTAGTAATTATATATGCGTGAATGGCGAGTTCAAAGCCTTCCATCCAATAAAACATTTCATTTCGTTTTGCAGATTTCGAAATCTCTATTAAAAGATGCTTTATGATGATTCTTATGCATAAATTATAGGCTTTTCAACAATATTGAAAACAGGAATACAAAATAAATTTTGCATATTGAATATTTTGTATATGGATAAATCTCATTTATTTCAAAGCACAACATTTCCGCAGAGAAACAATTTGCAAAAATCTATAGAAACAGTGTTTCACAACACATTCAAATCTATATTTCTGTAGTTTACCTGTCTTTCTTCTTCTGAGTATTTGGCATAACCTCCGTGAGGATCATCAGTTATATAGAAAGGATGATAGAAGCGAGCGTTGTAAGGATCGTTTCCCCCTTCTACAACAAAAGTGTATCTTCTATTTCTCCTTAAATACAGTTCTGGACTGAGAAGACCGTTTACGTACCATGCAACTCCAGGAGATGATCGACCTGAAAGAATTTACGAAAACAAAAATTTGAATACTTCATACCTATGCGAGACATAAATTTGTTCTTAAGGCTGTAATTAAAGAGAAAAATGGGAAATAAAACTGGATTTTAGGAAATTCCTTTCAATATTTATCTTATAAGTTATACTTAATACTTTCAAATATAATTATATTTGAAATGACGTAATAATTACGTAAGCACAGTAAGTTATCGATAATTTAAAGAAGCTGCAAAAATGCAAGAAGTTCGATTCCCGGACGATAAAAATTGACTGGGATATTTCATTTCGAAATTTCCAATTTTTGATGTCATTTTCAACATATCTAGAGGGACCGGTTAATTCATAATAATTAAATTAATTAATAACTTTAAATGACATCCGGCAAAAAATTTGTACAATTTAATAGACACGACGGAAGTCATATGGCATCCACATCAAATTTTTTTAATGTGTACAATTATGTGGTAAAATACTTACCTGTCATACCAAAATAGCCCTTCATGCCACCGGGAACTCCAACTCTGACTGTGAAGGTAGTCACCTGTGGATCCCGGATCCTGAGAGGGCCCCAAAACTTTTCTGTCGCTTTCATTCGAGAACGTGTGAAAGATTCACAATTTTTAACGCCTGGCTTCCTACCCAAGTTCAGTTTCAGATCTCCTGTAAAAGGAAAATAGCTTATTACTGTAGAAATGCCTGAGAAAATACATTATGCATTTAAAAGTGATGGTTATCAAGTCAATTTTTAGTAGCCTGAAATTCCAGTGTCTTCAACAGCAGCCAGTTTCTCAACTTCGTCCTTTCTTCATTATATGGCAGTATATGAACATACATTTCCTCAATGACTTCACAAAAAATTATTTTCCTTTATTAGACTGTCTTTACACAGCTGTGTTACAATAAACGTTCCTTTACTGATAACTCCAGGCGAACTGCCATTAGTCAAGGTATTATCCATTCGGCCTATGATGGTCTAAAAAAGTTTCATTTGTTTCCCATCATCATGAAGTAAACACCAACATTTTCGAAGAAAGTTTTTCTCTAACATTCAGTATTTTTCTTTAAAGTAGTGAAAGTATGAAAATAATTACCATTTTATTATTAGCCCAAAGGGCGTTAGCCCAGAAGGACTATTAATTTCGTTTTGACATTTTGCATCGATTCACTTTCTGCGTTGATTCACTTTTCGAACTGTTGCCACCAAAATATTATTGCCCTGTATTATATTTAAAGAAATTAAATAATGAAGAATCTGCATAAATGTATGCATTTTCTCGCATTGTGATAAAACAACTGCACCTATACTGCACCCAACTGCACCATCCAATTTTGAATAACGTAATTAATCCTCCACCGAATTTGGGCATCTGGAAGCAATAATTTGGAATTCGTTTTATTATCGATTTCATATTTTGTAACACTTTAACGAATTTTTTGCTAAGAAACTACGATTTCAAAGCCAGCAATAGCAGCATTGTACGAGGGAAAAAAAAAACATTTTCATCTCCAGCGCTCGAGACTGTTATAGGAAATTCTAAAGTTATGCTCATTTTAAAATTATTTTGCGATATTGTTGTTGAATTGAATTTTATGGTTCAAGTGCGAAGAATAGGATATTTAATAAATAAAGATAACACACAAAACGTTAAAAAAACGCTCCTTTGAGCGTTATGTAAAATCGGAAAGCTTTCAGATTTTTTTAAAAATATATTCATATTTATTTCATCATTTATAGATACAGTTACTGCTAATGTTGCTGACCTGTGAAGAAGAGACTGAATCAATCAGTGCTACTTGTGTTCTTCTACGTCAGTTTACAAAAAGTCAGATTTTGGCCTTTTACAAGAGAATTTGCTATCCATTGAAATTATAAAGGAACTTTTATGGCTGCCAGTTTCTATCAGTTACTAAAACTGAGAAATTTTGTGTTCCGAACATCAAGTTTAGAAAGAATATTGAGCAAGCCTTAAGGAAGTGCAAAAAGTTGGGTTACGGGGATTTATTTCACTATATGTGCGCCAAGTAAAAAAGAATTGTTAAGTTCTGAATAATTTATATTGAACTACTAAAATTTATTCATATTCTCTTTGGAAATTCCCAAGTAATTAGTAACCTTAGCATCTATGAAGGTGAGTCATAATTTAGTTTTAAGAATATACTGTGAAGGGGAAAAAGTACTAAATAAAAAAAGTACTACAATAGCTCTAATACTTTCACTAGCAGTTAAAATTTTAAAAAGCAGATTAAAAGATTTATGTATTCAACACTTTGTAGAATTAACGGCATATAATAAAATCTACTGATGATAAAATAGTTAAAAGGATCCAAAACGGCATTTAAAAAATTTATTATAAAATTTAACTCACCTCTAAGGACCAATCTGTGATAAGTTGGCTCTTTGAAAGAATTGTACTTTCCAACTGCCCATATCAGATATGTATCTCCTTCCTGATTAAACACTTTATCACCACTATCCTCTATAAAAAGAAATTATCTTAATCTTCAGTCCTGTAATATTTTACCATCATTGAAACTCGTGCAGAAACGGTTTATAGGAAGGAATAAGACATACTTAAAAATGTTATCTCATTCCGCCTATTTATAAAACTAACTACATAATCAGGTGGAAAAAAAGTTAGTTATAAAACCTCACACTTGTCCTTTCTATACGATTAAATAATACAGTAATTAGATGGTCAAGAAATTAATATTTTGGATTTATTATTCTGGAAAATGTGAATTATTGGCAGTTCTGAATTTGCAGTTCGAAACTTATTATATAAGCATATGTTTGAATTTATCCCACTGATACTAAATACGAATCAGCCAAAATTCAAGCGGTTAACGTTGATTCTATGTTAAAATAAATCTCAGTTTTATGCAAGATCCTTCTCTCTGATATCTAAACAGTTGCTGTGAAAATAACTGAGATTTTGACTCCGTAAAATCTTTCACTTGCTGTCATTATGAATATAAGAATTCTATTATGGTAATTCTGTCGCCAAAAATAAGTTAAGATAAATCATTAGCAATATTATAATATATTCGTTCACAATTCGACTTCTTTTCCAAGGTAGAATTAATTTCTTACTGTGAGAATAATTCCTTGCTGAAAAGGTATTGCATGTTCTGATGTTAACTAAAGGTAGTACGTGCAATTGAGAGAAAAATGTTATTGATTGCAAACGCTTACTCTATTAGAAAACAATTTTAAGCAGGGAACTATCCTTTATTCATAGAATTATTATCCACAGAGCTAATACTGCACTGGGCATCAGATCACGTGACGGGCATCAGATCACATGACGTTGATCTGATGCCCTTTAATTTCGAGTAAATAGTCCTCTAGTATAGTTCCATTCGTTAACAGTCCTAAATTTTCTTTTTGCTGAGTGATTTGGTGGCATCGAATAACTTCTCGTTTCCATAGATATTAGATTTTTTCATTGGGACCGTATAAAATTCTGCTTGGTTCACTTCCGTTGTCGAAATCCAGCTCAGTGGCTCGCTCGCTCACTCACTCACTCACTGAGTAACTTCTAACACCCGCCGATATAATGGTTCGAATCCAGGAGAAGACATGGATGTTTGTAAACACGCAGTGTTAGTGAGGCATGGCAGCACTCTAAATATATAGCGAGCCGAAAGTCTTCTCGTGTGGTTTGGTGGAAGGGGAAAGGGCTGGGAGACCCTCGGACCCGTCACCCACGGGGTGCTCTCCAATCGAAACTGAGGGCGGAACTGAGCCAATCGCATTGTCACCTGTTAGGTGCTCAAGGTTATTGCCAACGACAGGCATAATCTTGCGCTCCTTGCCACGAGGAATTTCGTGGGCTTGGGTTGACTACGTCAGACAAGTGAGCATAAGCAACAGCAACATAACTTCTAACAAAGATATAATTTTCCACTCGTAATCAAAGGTATCTGTTTTTTAATCTTAGTAAAAGACAAAAAAGAAAGGAAATGTGACGGCAACAAAAGTTGCTCCTTCACTCCAAAAAGTAAACCACCGACTGACGCACCCTCCAAAACACCACTGAAATATTAAATTCATTTAGCTTTCTAAATATTGTAAGCATATAAGGATAAGTGAATTTTGATCTTGTTAAATCATCACTTCTTCGCTACTCAGAACATATCCAGACCGTATCAGTAAAGAGAACCTGCTGGTTCAACGATCAGTCTATTCAGAAGACATTTTGCTATCGTTATTCTTGCCTTCACAGTCATATCTATTCTATACTTTTTCATTTGCAACCAAAGCGAGAGTTCAATGCTGAATCATAGACCAATGGAGCTATACCACAAAAGTGCAACGTCTGTTACAAGTGCAATGCTAAATCATAGACCTCCAGCACTGTTGGTTGGCCGCATGGCAAGATTAAAGTACTATGCTGAAATATGAGTCCATATCTAATCTGCGAAATTAAATATAACCAAATTAAAGTATATGTGTAAAATAGTGACTGTTCATTGGTAAACTACCCCTTTTTTCTTTATTAGTGATCATTCTACATACGGACAGTTAATGTTCCCGCATTAAAATCTTCTTACCAGAGAGCAAATTGATTATTACCCTCAATAAAAGTTAAATCACAATAATCATGAAGTCTATGCGTAACCATACTAAAATCAGATGGGTAAAGTGCAAAAGATATTCAAATCATCAAATAAATAACTCAAATAACTCAAATAATGTCAGAATATACATGAATATAACTTGATTATTCAATAACTAGTTTCATTCCCACGGGCAGCAATGGAAGCGTCTACATATGGAGAGGCATTTTGTGAATGAAGCAATGGTAACTGGAGATATTTGTTGAAAAAACGTATCCTCAGTGGAACGAAAGATCTTCCGTGTAACTGTCCGCTGCCAGTAATATAGGTCAAGTCTAACGTGGTTCTACAAGTTTTCGATTTAAAAGAGTTCGAGAGAGACTAATGACTAGAGTTAGAGTATAAGTCTCATCCAGACAGGTAAGAGTTTGTAGTGTCTAGCAATATCTTTGATAGCGATGTTTTCAAAAATATTGTCAGGCGTTGTTTTTTCTAGAGTGCTAGTTCCCTGCATATTGAGAGATTATGGGATTAACAATCGGTGTAATATAATCCAATTTTTCTGCTGTCAGATGACAACAAAAGAAAAATGTATACAACAGTATCCAGTAATTGAGCATAATGTTACATGGAACCATTCTGCTAGATGTTAACGATAAACTTAGAAGTTAAAAAAAATGACACTCAGCCACGGCAGTCCTTATGCCACGGACAGAAGCGGAATCGTCAAAGAACAATCAAAGAACCTCTATGTAAAGAAGGAAAGGCTCCATAGACATAATGTAAACCACTTTGTCTGCAACGCCGCTACAAAGAAAAGGGAACATTCGCCAAGGGATTTGGCGACGGAATCTGTTGGCGAGAATTTCCCCTCTGTGATGTGCTGGTTCTTTGGTACCTAGCCGGCATTTTCCCCCTCCGCGACGTGTATAGGAAATTGAGGAACACGGGTTAAGATGAATCGTTCTTTGACTTGTCGCGATAATTTAAACTCGAAAATGATGAAATATTAGGTGAAGTTTCACTTTCACTGACTGTTGAACTTCCATTGTCCATATCGCTACTTGAAACCAAAGAACCTATTATTTGTTTAAACTCTTGCTAAACGTAACGGTCGAACCTGTCCAAACCAACTTCGACATTCAGCTTCGAGCTTTGGCGCTTTTTGGCGACAGATATTTCACGCATGCGCAGTTGTTTCCCTTTTCGTTGGAAGGGAGCCACTTCTGCTTCTGCGAAGTTTTCCTTCTTAACAGCACATATTCTTTGGAACAATACCCCATTCCAGTCACTAGTTTCGATGCCAAGTCAAGCGTGCTAACTAGCTACTTGCTATGCATGTTGTTCTTCTTTACGCAATTTAGTGGACAGTTTGAATAGAACAGATGCATTTTTTGAAAGTGGCAGGCGACTTCCATATCATCATCGTATCGAACGGAACTTTATATTCTATTCAGTCTATAAAGAGATGTTTCTTTATCACATCGTTGAATGGTACACTCAGGGCGCGTCTCGCATGCCACGCACCATTGACATTAACAATTCAAGTTCATGTAAATCTAAGGTTCTGTATCGACTGCCGAACTTTCCCTGGTGATTTTTATTTTGTTATCTATTACGAGGTACTTTCTACGCTACTTCAGAAACTGCACTGGCCGATTTTTTTTTTTGCACTTGAAAGTCTGGTACCACATAGCCCTTTACGTGCGCAACTTTAATCTTAACTTTGAAATTACTTGCAGATCTCCACACCTGCGACTATACGCAATGATCCACGCTGTTTTGATTTCACGATTAATGAGTAAAATAAGGATTTTTAAAATTAAGACAATGTGCAGCATAAGGGATTGGATTAATTACGGCAAAGCACACAAAGGCTATCAATTTATGGGAAAGAATGTTTTCATGGAGACTTCCTAAAGAAATAAGTCCGTATTAATAACGCATAATCTACATCAATCCTACGCAGCCAGCCATTACCACCCTCAGGAAAAACTACTCATGTTTAGCGGACTTAGAAACTCGGTCAGCTGAAGATCAAGATGAACAATGGATTATTCACTTTTTAGTTGGCAACAGTAATCAAAATAAAAAATTTGGTTATAAATCGAATGAAGCTTGCCAAATATAGAACATCTAATGCGTTCCTTCGCTTGAGAAAACCTTGATACAAACCAAAATAAAATAAAAACTTCAATAAGAGGATAAAAATCAACTTCATGGATGACGTTTACTATATTACATTCTTTTACAGGAACTACCGTTAGTTCGGCATAAACACACATCAGTAAAAAACATTCAACTTAAACGTATGCACCAGAAATGAGAAACGTGAATTTTCCTATTTGAAAGGGGTAGGATGAGAAAGCAATAGACATTCATTGGAGGAGGCTAGAAAAATACGAAACTAAGTTTTATTTAAATTATTTGTTGAGGACCCATTAAAAAAATAACTCGCTTGAGAAAACTCAGCTCGAACAGTGAACTGGAGAAGACAGCATATATATGTAAAATATAAAATAAGAAAAGAAATCTCTAATAAATTACTAAATTAATTAACAATAGCTCTTTAAATTTCTCATTTGGATTTTTATATGTCCCCCTCCCAGCATCTGCAGTATATCAAAATTTCTCTCGACTGCGTCATTTCTAGATTAGTCCATACATATGATTTAATAACTCTGATGACTTAACTAATTCAGTACTTGAACTCAAAATTTCAAGAACTGAAACCTTTCTCTTGGTGAGCTTCCCTATTGGATAACTGTTCACTTTTGCTTCTAGCTCTCATGCCATTAAGATGCTGATGTCCTGCTTTTTCTCCACACAATAGTATCAAAAATGTAAATGTTCTTGAATATTTAAAACACTTATTGACAATATATGGTAAGTTATTTTCTTATGTCTGTAAAAGAGCGATCATTAAGTTCCCTTACTCCGGTAAAAGTACTTTTTTTAAGAATATGGTGTTCCTTTCCAGCAGTAAATACAAGCATTTAATGAGAAAAGGTATATCAGTATCACATGAGAGACATTAATGTCTGAAAGCAAACTACTTTAAACAATATTTTCCTACTCATAATTACAGGATTGAAAGAGAAAAATTATTGTGGTAAGTACATTAAATTATGAGGTATGGTGGTTTAAGTCATAAATACATAGAAAAAACATGAAGTAAATCAGGCATGCCATAAAATACCTCTGAAATTATACTTTTACAGAATATCATTTTAAACTTCAGTCCCTGACTAATTATTATACAGAAATTAAATTTTATTTGCTAAATTTTAAAATTTATGTCACTTCTTTTGATATTCTTCTATCCTTCCTCTTAATTATAGCTTTAGAGTTTTTCGAAAACTTTACACAGCAAAATATTCATTATTTATTTGTTAACGGACCACAAAAATATTTTAAGACTAGACATATTTTAGAATTAAAAAGCTCGTTCTGTTTCTTTGTTTCTGTAAATTATGATAAAACAAACCTGTATTTAGTAGATTCCTCCTGTAAGTGATGACGGTGATGCCATCTTTTCGAACATAAGTATGTATCTGGTAACCATTTGGAACACCTCCAACTTTTTCATCTGGGCATACGCCACCATTTTTGCCCAGAACATTAGAACACTAAAAACAACATATAGTGAGGAATTTACAACAAAAGTACATTATTAACATACACATTCAATTTTAAGACTTTAGATTTATAATCTAATTAATAGTCATACCAAAAATATCATTGGATTAGGAATATTGTTCTTTTAATTTATGCAAATAATGTTTATAATTGGCTATGTACTAATAACAAAGCCAACCATTTTTTTTCTAGAACATAAAATTAATATTCTAAAGAACTTTTTTTAAAAAATTTGTATTAATCAAGGGTTTCGGAATAATCTGCATAGCACTGTTCGTCATTTAATCTGTATCAAAATTAATCGACATAGACTATTTCTGTGAGATTACTTAATGCAAAAATGCAATCAAGCCGTCTTTTGCGTAGACAATTGTAAAAGAATTAGCAAAAAAACGAAAAATGGCACAATATAGTGTTTAGAGTTCATCTTCATTCTACTTTCAAAATGGCAATCATCGCAAAAGCTTGAAAACGACGAAGGAATAGATCTGAACCTTCAGTCACTATTGAGAGTCATACAATTGGTCATCTTCAGAGTCTTAATCTGGAATTCGAACAGCAGCAATCTAGCGTCTGGATGTACAACAGGGCCGGATTAATACTTTTAGTTCTCACAATCAGCTGAAAGATTTTGGCGCCCGCATCATATATTTGCAGTATAACTCCTCCTCTTTTCCCATTAGATCTCTCTCCATCTTGGTTTAAATGCATTCTATGATAAAACCGGTAATGAGAAATTTTTGCGATGCCCCCTTTCCTTGAATTCCAAGAACGTTTTTGAGAAATCGTCTTTCCTTGATACCCTAAGCATATGCTTATTTTGCTTAATATATAATACAGCTCTGCTGTACCAAACCATATGGTGTTCTTTAATAGAGCAATATAAGATTACAAACAACACATCAGCAAGCATCCTTCGCAATGCGTCTAGGTGATTTCTTATCCAGCAGAATCCACAAATCTCTTGATAACCGTGAAGCTCTGGTACATTGTCGTGGAGTTAATGCTGTCAATGAAGAAACCTTCATTCATAGCATTGATTAATAGAATCTCGCCTTACATTTATACTGTCTCATGACAAAATTCTGCAAACACTCACTAAATCATTCATTTCACTTACAGTTAACGTTTATATCAACCGAAATGTTGGCCATACATTTTAATAATTATTTGACTTTCGAAGCATTTTTGCATATTTTCATAACATATTTCTCGTACACTATTTAATCTCATTTAAAATGTTTTGGTGTTGCTATGTATGGAGTTGCTATGTATGCTATGTATGGTGTTGTTATGTATGGAGTAGCATATTTTCTAACCGCTTAAAACCAAGCCATACCTAAGAGGCGTCGCTGATACAAAACATTAATTAATCACTACATATAAAAAGGTCTCATAAATAGAGGGTATTTCTATTATTAAGATTATTTCTTTTAAAATTTCCTTCAGCCGATATAATTGTTACAATATTAAAAAAATCTGATGTATACACCACATGACTTCCTTGTACGGAATTTTAAATTTCTTGCATTTCATTTAAAATATTGAATTAACATTTAACGAATTTTTAATTAAATCTAATTCGTCGATAGCGCATAAAGTACAAGAGAATAAATACACTCTTTAAAGTTCACAATATTTATTTACCACAGCCACACTTCGGCGGTAGGTTCACTCAACAGCGTTACATCTCATTCATTTTGCAACTCAGAGTGAGCAAAAATTATAGCATCTCATGAATTACCACAAGTTTATTCAAATACTATAATAAATCTAAAACGATGTATAAAAGAAATTAAACAAATAAAAAAGAAACAGTTTTTCACAGACTATTCAGCGCCGCTTACCTAATGCGCATGCGCTACTAATTAATTCATATCTCACTTCGCGGTAAGGCAAAAATACGTAAAAATTCAAAATATTTGCATTAAAAATTGAAAGATATAGAAAAACATAAAACACCAAGTACAGTTAAAACAGGTTTTGCAATTAAAATTATATGTATGCAAAAACAAGCTAATAACTTAAATGATAATTCCAGAATGAATCAAGCATAATTTAATTCGCAATAATAAAAGAAGACGTTACTTTGTTGTTGCCAAGCTTAATTTCTCTAAACTGGCAACAAATCCAGTATTCTGCTAAGCTTCAAATGTAAACAAATAGGGCCGCTATGATAACCAAAATTAGCCTTAGCCGCACTTAAAAAAGCTTTTAAATTGTTGATAATTCCACATTTATTGCATGCAGGTTAACTAATGGCATTAAAATCTTAACCGAAAGATAAAACAGTATAATTCAATTATTATTCAATTATTATAAAATGCGAGGTGCACATCTATATGTTATAGCAGCCCTATATACAAAATTTCAACGTTCTGAGACTACTCGTTTTCGAGTCATGCGAGATATAATCTCTTCAGAATCCATTTTAAATCAGTTTTATAATTATTTTGAGGGAAAAGAGTCCTTTATTCTGTCCTTACGTACGGATGTAACTCAAAAACATCGTTAAATTGCATTCGATAGTGGTCAAAATAGATATTTTCGTTAAAATATGGTACCCGAAATTTTTTCGCGATTACAATACTTCCTTTTTTACTTCGTACAAGGAAGTAACAAAGGAGTTCCGCAACAGTACTGACAGTGAGCCAGACGACTCATAGTGTCTTACAATTAAAAGCCGCCCAACCGGTATAGTGGTTAGCGTCGCTGACTGCCGTGCCGAAGGGCTCGAGTTCGAATCCCGGAAAAGGCATGGATGTTTGTAAATGTATAGTGTCGGTGCGGCATGGCGGCACTTTTAATATGCAGCGAGCCGAAAGTCCTTTCATGTGGTTTGGTGGAAGGGGAGAGAGGTGGGAGACCCCCGGGTGCTCTCCATCAAAATTGGGGGCGGAACTGAGCCAAATCGTACTGTCACCTGTTAGGTGCTCAAGGCTGATGCCAACGACAGGCATAATCTGACGCGAGAATTCTCATGGGCTTGGGCTGACTCTGTCAGACAAGTGAGCATGAGCAACAACACAATTACAAGAACAGTGAGAAACAAAACAGCGTGGCTAGCATTATTCGTATGGCGTCTTTGCTATTTATGAAATGTCTCATTCTAACTTATCAGCGACAGAGCGGCACGCAGGTATCAAATATCAGTTCAAGTATGCAAATATTTTCACTATTTCTGACTACGCAGAAAGTCAAATTTAGTCGCTAGAAATTCAAGTCTCACAAGTTCCAGTTTTGTGTCTTCAATGAACCATTTCTTTTATTCTTCAAACGGTATTTTAAATACGATGACAATAATAAGTTTTAATTTACAGAGCGCTTATTGAAATATATTAAATCCATAGTAAGAACTATTTCACTAAGCAAAATTATTAAATCAATAAGGAGCACTAATAACCTTAAATTTAATGAATACCCCGGATAAATACAAAACATATGCAAACAAATTTCTAAATAGAAATCTTCATTCTAAAATAATTATTAATATTGTAAATATATTTTTACCGGAAACTTCCCCGAAATATTGTAATCAGCTGTAATACCCAAAAGACCGTCCATGTAAGCAACTGCCACATCAGAACCAATCATCTGAGAACTATTCTCT
>KK117266.1:209852-230155 GCA_000611955.2 Stegodyphus mimosarum
CGTCTTCATCTGGACAGAAGGAAAAAACATGTTAATAAAATAGCTACCATTCATATCAAACAAAGACAGATTTATTATTTTGACTTACCGATCTGCCCAGCAAGCTCGAAAGTTATAGCAGGTCCGAATATTTCCCAGCTCAGCATCAGGTCTCTGTGCAGTTGTTCACAATTTGGCAGAGGGGATTCGTGTTCCTAAACAATGTAACTTAGTCATGAATGTATAAAAACAGATACCAGTTCATGATTCTAGGTAAGAAAATGTTTTCATTTTACTCTAAGTCGTGCATTATCAAAAACTATATAACTATAGAATCAATTTTACAAATGTTCTGTCAGCGCCCATCCCTGATACACCTAGTAAAACAGAAATCACTTGGTAAGCTGTTACACTGCATACATTACAGTATCTCTTGGTTTGATGAGAAAAACATCCGCTATTGTTTATAGCTAAGACGACTGGCCCCTCAGAAAATAAGTATGCAGGGAGTGATCTAACGATTATCCCACTTCTACATGATAAAGGTAAGAAATCAGACATTTACCAGAGGATGTAGAGGAGATACTGGGAATGCTTTCTTCAAGTTTCTAAGACTTATCGCATTAACTACAATTGAGCAGATTTCTCTAGTGCAGATAATGAGATAAAAAAAGGCGGCAGATAAATGGTACCCAGAAAGAGAAGACTTTTTTTTTCTTTTTCCTGGAAACGAGATGTTATTACAGCATTAATACATGTGCAGTATTAGAGCTGATGAAGTTAAAAAGTATAAAGTGCTTATGAAAAATAATAACTTTTTAAGTCTTCCTCATATTGTGTACTTTTACTTAACAGCGTGTTTGTTTCCTTTAAATAATTTTCTTCCATTGAAGTAGCAATGTTAATATTTTATGTATTCGCATTTAAATGAGTATGCAAGATCAAAAAATTTTTTTAAAAAAGAAACATGATTAGACTTTCTCACGTCATTGTACAATCATTTCGTTAAAAAGAAAACCTACAAATTTTTAATGTGCAAACACCTAAAAGATTTACTAATTGATAAATATACTCACTTCCAAAAGTTAAGCACGAAGATGTGAAATGCAAAAAATCAACAAATACTGCTTTGATTGACACAAAATTCGGCAGAAAACTAGCATATATATTTACACATAAAACAAAATCAATAATTATATACAGAAATAAAAACATTATTAAATATTTGTAAGATAAGGAATACTGGAGACAAACAGAATTATGTGTAAAGTGAAAATAAACACCATAAAATGAAGAAAAGGACATTAATAGGGTACCCCCCTTCATCTGTATACAAAGTTTACACCTTGTGACCATGTTTTCAATTAGGTGGTCAACCACCGCAGAATTAAGCAATGGCCATCCTTCTTGTAGAGCAGTTTCCAGCTCAATAAGAGTGGCTGGAGGTGGGAAACGTGAAGATACAGTACGGCCGAGAGCATCCCAAAGATTTTCAATGGGATTAAGGTTGGGCGAATATGCTGGCCACGCCATACGCGCAATCCCTTCACTCTCCAGGTAGTCACCGACGATGTCACCTCTATGGGGACATGCGTTATCGTCCATTAAAACAAAAGTAAGGCCAACTGCTGCAGCATACAATCTCACAATGGGTTCTAGGACTTCTTCTCGATGCCGGACATATTAAAACCCCGTTTAAAGATGTGCAGGTCGGTGCGATATCCTAATGAAATCCCTGCCCACACCATAATGCTTCCGCCTCGGAATGCGGGATGTTCGGTGATGTTTTGGGACTGCTTGCGTCTTCGTTGTTCACGCCATAATCCTTATATGTTTGTCATCTGGCTCCAGAGCAAATCTTGACTCGTCAGTAAACATGGCATTGCCCCAGTCAGACACATTTCAGTTGACATGTTCTCGGCACCACTGTAATCGTGCCGCTCTTGATTGGATAGAGGAACACAAAATCGAGGTACCCGGGCGTACAGTCCACTCATATGCAATCTTCGGAGTAGAGTAGCTGCAGATATCGCCTTACCAATGAACGCTGTAATCACAGATGTCACACGTGTGGAGGTCGCTCAACGATTCCGCTTGGCTACAATATATCGATCTTCAGCGGGGGTTGTAATCCTTGGGCGACCGGCTACGGGCCTTCGGACAACTGTCTGTGTGGTTTGGAATTGTTTCCATAAACGTGAAAATACAGAATGATGAACGCCTAAGAAAAGACCAACATTTGTGATCGACAGTCCTGCTTCAATGCGCCACACAGCACGCCAGCGGTCGGAATCTTCCATTCGTCTTCTGAAAGTCATAGAAACACGTATGTCTTGAAAACAAATTGTACGAAAGTTTTAAACACCTTCTATCAGCACTTAAATCAACTTCTGTAATCCTTCATAAAGCTGACTTCTTATAAGACTATCTTTTTTTGCATATTTCTTGACATGAAAGCGCGATTGGCTGTTACCAAACATATTTGCATGCTTCCATCTACCTCTGCAGCAAATTGCATCCTCTTCAATTCTGATTGGCTTCCGGAAATTAGAATTTTCCTCTCCGTGCTTAACTTTCGGAAGTGAGTTTATATACTCAACATCAAGCAAGTCCTTCAGTATTAAGTTTTTTCCTCTTCGATGCATAGTTGTTAGTTTAAAAGGAAGATTTACTTTTCCTTTTAAATGAAATGCTTGTAATCTTACTAGATTAACTGATAATGGGAAAAACAGTAGGACCATACTTAAAGGGTAGGATACCTTCATGGAAGACTTTCTGAGGGAAAGTGCATCATACTTATATCCCACAGGAGGAAATTCGAGAAATCTTAACGCAAGAAATTTGTTTAACACCTACGCATGGACTTGAAGAGGGAAAATGCATATTTACAAGAAAGGGAATAACGTAGTAATGAATATACTAAATCCAGTCTTCTGTTAACTGCAATAAAAAACGCAGTGTGCATCATGTTATGTGTATATAGTATTATGATGCAATGTCATTGGAGCTCATTTCGCTCTTCAATGCTGCTATTGGTTTCGTTTTATTTATAGATTACGGCAAAGCCCCAAGGGCTCTTTGCCAAACGGGAAGGATGCCTTCGTGGAGGATTTTCTTGGGAAACTAGTTCATATACATATTACACATTAGGAAAACAACGAAATTACCCATGCAGCTAAATCTCGGACCGAACTACCAGTGTTCAGCGACTTTACCACTTCTATTAGAAAGAGGGGAAAAAAGATAACCTGAAACTAATAAGATGTTTTTACTCCAAATTTTATAATTTTTTAACTCAGAAATTGACTTCAGATTTATGGTTTAGTTTTATTTACAAGTAAAATTAAACTAATAAAAATACTCACTATGACATGTATCAGGGAAGGTGGAATGTTCAATTTATCGGGAATGACCGTAGATCCATAGTTCTCCTGCGTTCTTACATTGTAAATGCTCAGCCAATCGATGTCATCCATAGTTAACTTTCCTGGAAGCCTCAGTGTAACATCCTTGCCAGTATATTTTGTCAATGAATTCAAGCTATAAAAAGGGGATTCTTAAGCTATATTACAAGAAAAAGCATAAAAATGTATAGTTTTGCGTCCAAAATTTCCTCTTAAGAGCAAAATAACATGAAAGCTTGCTTGACATATTGAAAAATAAAACGCTTATTCAAGAACCGTAATTAGGCGTTATAAAAAAGAATTATAAAAAAGAATTATAAAAAACAAATGGGACCTATTCTTGTATCAAAACGTATGCTTTTCAGTATCCTACAAGTAATGTATTTGCTTTATTTTTTATTTATTTTTCTATTTAAAAATTAGAGCTGTTAGTGATACAATTTGCAACATGTGCTTCTCCTGTTTCTAACACTTAAAAATAAAAAAGTGATTTATAAAGTAACAACTAGGATCGCTGAGGGGAATGTTAGGAAGAGAGCATTGTCAGATTGTGCAAACAGTTATACTTCAAAAGAACTGAAAAATTGTGGACGTTATTGAACATTGACATTCTGTTCTGCTATATTACCCATGGATTAATGAGACATCGACAATAACCATTCTCAGTACCTAAGAACCGATGAGAGATCCACAATGAGACAAAGAAATTGAGTTCATTGCTACTGTCTCAATCTGAATGTTCCAACATTCGCAATCAGATTATTGCGTCCAGATTGCGACAATGAGACCAGCAGCTAGGATCACTGAAGGAACGTTAGGAAAATAAAGTTGTCAAATTGGACAAATACCTGTACTTCAGTAGAATTGAGATAATATGGGTGTAAATGAACACCGATATTCCATACTTTTACTGTACCTAAGAACTAATGAGATATTGACAATGACCAATCTCCCTACTTAAGAACAGACATCAACAATGAGAAAATGAGATTAAGCTTACTGCGCTAGTTGCAATCTGAGCTCATTTGCTGAGATTGCGATAAGGAGAATGAGATTACAATGAGTAAAAAAAGTAATTTGACATCTGAATCGCTGAGGGAAGTATTAGGAAGACAGGATTACCAGAGCTGCATTGCAGAAGAATTAACAAAATATAGGCATCATTGAACATGGATATTAAGTACTGCTGCAGTACTTAAGGACTGACTAATCTCACTACTTCAGAAGAGATAATACATTGACAATGAAGCAATGAAATTTCGCTATAACAAATCGCCAAGAAGGGTTTTCTGCTTACGATAAGGAAATATTTGCTGGAGAATTTCTAATGGAAGTTTGCTGGCATTCACAAAATATCTTTAAAAATACCCATACAAATGGCCCATTCAACCACTACGAAGAGAATTACCAATTCTTCACTAATTCAAATCTCAGAACTTCTGTTTCCTGATTCTGAAGTGTTCACCATTTTCTTTCTGATTCAATGCTTGCATGTAGTGATATTAATAAACATCTCATGCACGAATAGCTACATAAGAGCCATAATGTGGCGTTGCTAATCAAAATAATTTTCAAAACCGATTTTCTTGAATCCCTAATTTTTAAATGAGACTGAGTTTGAAAAATAGAAATACATAATTCAGTTTCATGCCTATTTTAAAACTGCTGGCAACTCAATTTCAGGAAAAATATTTACCTGAAAGCTATATATCAATTAGCACCTAAAAGCTACCTGTCATTAGGATACTGCAACAATACATCTTACATATCATTTTACTACTTTGAACTACATGTTAATATTTTTCTTCAACCAGTACAAATGATATAATGCACATAATTGATTACACAATACACACAGAGTGACTATTATCGCAGAATTTACAGTAAGGATGCTTTTCTCTACAGTTTTTGCTTTCAGCCTGACGAATAAGTTTACAGTGTTTGCTCATATACACTGGTGGGCAAAAATTAAAGACGAGACGGTTTTTTCAATATAACTTTGTACAAAAGCTTTCCAAATCAACACATTTAATACCGTAAGATCCCCAATACGTAAGGACATGAGTAATGTAAGCAACACTTACTAAAAGAGAAATCAGAGGGATAAAAAGAAGCTTTATTGAAAAAGTAGCATGGAGCGCAATGCGACTGAAGGTCGAAACATCCCTGTGATGGGTGTCCAGCAAGAAACATCCTGTCTTTAATAGGGGATGTGATCTCCCCTGACTGCTAGGCAGGTTTCATATCATTTGTGCATGCTGGATATGTGGTTGTTAATGAGCTGTTGAGACACTGCTGCTCGTTCCACTTGTAGCACCAATCGCAGTTTCGGAATCGTTACTGGCGATAAGTTACGTGCTGCCACGGGTCTCCCTAGTAAGTTCCGTACATGCTTGACGGGATTTAGATCCAGAGACCTTGCCGACCAATCCATGTGTTCAATATCTTCACTCTCCAACAGCTCTTCGACAGTAACTGTGCGATGAGGTGGAGCGTTGTCGTCCATGAAGAGGAACTGAGGACCCATAGCCCTTGTGAAAAGACGCATGTAAGGAAGAAGAACCTCGTTACAATAGCAGTCCCAGGTGACGAACCTCCTTGGGAGATATGAAGGTCGGTCCGGCTACCAAGCATTATGTCTGCTCGAACGAGAACTCCGCGACCTCCAAAACAGTCCCTTTTGATGATGTTGAAGGGGTTATTGCGTGTTCCCCGCTCTGTCCAGATGTGTATGTGTCTAGAATCGCAACTCAGACTAAATCTGCTCTCATCTGTAAAGAGTACTCGTCCCCATTCATTGTCTCTCCAATTCCGGTGTTCCCGGCACCACAGAGAACGCCTTCTCCGATGGGCAGGCGTTAGAGGTACACACCGTACAGGGCGTCGTGCAAACAGACCACCACCGTGCAGTCTTCTGGCCACGGTAAAACGCGATATCGGTCGTCCAGTCGCCTGTGTCGTGTGTCTAGCGATTTCTCCCGCTGTCTGCCGCCTGTTTCTTCTGGCCTGTAAGGCAATATACCGGTCATCTGCGGGTGTGGTTCCTCGTGGACGACCACTACTAAACCCCCGGATAGCTGTTCCTGTAGTTTGAAATTGTCTCCAAAGTCGTGAAACGATGCTGTGAGCAATTCCGAACTCTGCAGCCACACTGCGGCCTTCCTCCAACTTCCCAATGATTCGACTTCGGGTAAAAGCATCCATATGTCGTCTAACAGATTGATTATTCGCCATTTCTCGCTGAGGCAGCAACTCGGTGTGATTTTAACTGCTATACGGCGTGCAATCTCTTTGCCAGAAATACTAATCTTACACCGACAACATGCTTTATACTACTCAGACACTCCCCCATTACGCTGGATGTGATATGCTGTTTGTGATGTGAATGAAACACCCCTTTTTGATCATAAGATCACTTCGTGATCAGGCGGGTTGGGGTGTTTTCAGCAAACGTACTCCCCCATTACGTCTACCTGCATATCTGCGCATGTGCTACCGTACATCATCTTACTTAATCTCCTGATTGGTCCGCTCTCCCTCTTCGTCCAGCTAATATGCTAATTTTTTGACTTCGTCCTTAATTTTTGCACACCAGTGCATATTGATTAAATGTTGAAATGAAGCTAATAATTCTGTAGCTTAAAATAATTAAAATGCTTATTGGTCCTACAGAGAACGCAATTTTCACTGGAAGAAAATATGCAAAACTAAAAAGAAATTATTATATTCTAAGTAAAAAATGAATACTTACTAGCCCTTCTCATCGGGTATTTTCTGACCGAAGGGTGTTGGTTGAGGGCCTACACCTGCCCAGAAATATACATCTGCAAAATAATACTTCATTTCAATTTGAAATAAAAAAAATTGCATTTTAAGTGTAAAATGCATACTTACGGGAAAATATTTATTTTTAACTGCAGGCAAAACCTTCGGTTACTTTTAAACGTAAAAGGTTTTAAATATTTAACAATTTGTGAATCAAAATTTATTTCCATTCTCTTATTTTATCTGCAAAATATTTCTAAATTTTAGCACGTTAAAGACCACCCATGTTTTATATTCCTTTCCGATTAATCTTCTATAACCAATTAGATGCTGGCGCTCGTAGACATGTGTAGAATTTGATAAAAGACACATTTGATAGAATATATTTTTTTAATTGTATATCGTCAATGAACAGTGACTCACGCAGTCGGAAAGAAAAATAAACTGTCAGCCACCAGTAACTGCCGCCGTCTGAATGGAAAGTAAACTGTTAGAAACCGGTGACTCACGGTGGCCGTACGCAAAGCATAGTATCAGCTACCGGTGACTGACATTCATTGCACAATAATCATTAAAGTAAGAATCACGCAATAAATATTTTAAAAACTTCTGGTACTTCCTTATTACAGCTACCTCGACGCTTAGTTGCCAAAATTGGCACGCTCATTTGCCCAATTTATAATCTGCAAATCTCACATATTACCAAAAATTTATGCGGTGCCCGCTTTGAGAAAGAAATACCAAACTTGCACATGTTCATATATTTCAGCTAATATATTCAGCGTACGTTCCGTGAAAATTTCGAAATAAAATACTTGTTTCACGAATGTAAAGCGGATTTCTAAAAAGGACAATTTACAAAAGTTTGAAACTATATGTTATTAGGATTTTACTGCTCAAAATCATTTATAACTGCTCATTTTAAACTGTTTAACAACATAAGAACTAGAAATCAAAAATAATTCAGTTCTATTACACAGATTTCTCAATTTCAGGCTTTAAAATTATAATTTTCATATTGTGTTTGACAAATATATGTACATTTATGCCCATTACCTTATTCTTTTTAATTAATGTTTTGCACGCAGAACATTCAATAAATAAAGCACACAATAATCAGCATAGAGATCCATTTAATGATGTTATTCAATTATTTTTTCTCGCATAGAAAATTTCTTATTCAAATGCAAATTCATTAAATTATGGCAAAAGAAATTACCTGTTTCATTGCCATCATAAAATAAATTTAATATGGTGATAGTCTTCGAATCTTGAACAACTACACCGTCGGATTGTACCCCGTGAGAATTTCTGCTCATTTCAGAAATTCTCTGCGGTGAAGGAGGTTCCAGACCTTCTGGAATGTATACATCAGCCAAATTATTCTGAAAGTAAAATATAGAGAAGTGTGTAAATAAACAAAATGCAATTAAAGCAGACGATACAATTAAAGCAGGCAATATAAAAGCTAAAATCAATTTAAACTTTACACACAATTACGAGTTGCCGCTCAGTGATGAAAATCTGTGAAAGTAAAAGCCTTTTTGAATATTTTTCGTACCGTATGCCATGTATTAAACTGTATTCCATACTTATGAATATTCGTAACTTATTGTTGATTAATATATCAAAGAAAATATAAAAAGTAATTAAATTCAACTTTTTGACCATCATGGATAATGGTAATAAAACACAACTATATATAACTAAATATAAATAGATCTTTTACAGAAACGATAAAGATGAATTCGTTTCTGTAGACCTAAATAAAAAAGAAAATTGTTTCTTATAAAACAAAATTTGAAACATTAAAATGGAAACAAATCATAATTTATGAAAACTAAATTATAATTTATACGGTACTCGTAAATCTCGATGACGTTAGCTCAATTGCTTTTTCATAATAGAAAAAGTGTTTTTACAACTTCAGCCCCTTAAATTTCTATGGAATGCGTTATTACGCTGTCCACATCTAACAAAACTAAGCCCTAAAATTATAAATATTGAAATAAAGTTAACTTCTGTTTATTTTCAAAATTTGGAATTAAAATTATATAGTGGTTATTAAAATTATATAGTGGTGGTTTCGCCTTTTTTCCATTTATTATGACATCAAGGCTTTTGAAATGACCTGAACTATGATCTCTTTCCTTGTTTTTCCTTTTCTTATTAATTTTGAAGGAAAAGTATCTGAAGAATGCATTTAAGGAATACCCGAAAATAGCAACAAAAATAATGTATTTGCCAAGCATAATTCAACTCTTAAAGTGAAAATTCTATTGCCAATTCGACTCACACAGCAAAAAAAAATCATTTTAAAAAAATGCAGGAAAAAGAATCTGAGTTGTCAAATCTTCAAGAAAAAAAACTCATGGTCATTGCTTTCAGATATCTCAAGTTGTTCACTCTTAATACCCTCTCGTTTTGAGGCAGAAACCATTTCAAGAAAATGTTAAACTAATCATTTTGTACTATTTAGAGAGAACATTTATATTAAAGTAATATTAAATGTAAGATATGTTGACTAACGCCCTTTTCTAGCAATAATTTTAATTATTTTAAGCCTGACTTTTATTACTGACTTTTAAGACAATTTGCTTAAAATTGAATTTCTAAAGACAGTAAACATAATTAGTGCAAGGGAAGATAAAATCCATTTGTAAAAGTTCAATGTTCTGCACGGGTGAGAAACAAATTTGATTTCCTTATTCTTTTGCTAAAAGCTTTATGAGGAAAATAATTTCAACAGCCCAAGTCAGCGTTTCTCAATCTGTGATCCACGTACTGCAAGTGATCTTCGAAGCTAGGCATTGATAGCCTCTTCGATTTCAAAATAGAGAAAAAATAAAATTCAAATTAACTGCGTATATCACATTATATCTGCTCTTAGAGTTTGTAAATTAGACGTGAGAATTTTTTATCTATTTTTAGCCAATGTTAACCTTTTACAAAATTAACTTCTGTAACTTTATTTCTAATATACGCTCTGCAATTAAAAAGACCCAAGTCTTCACAATGCAAAGAGTGTAACATCCCTTTTATGTATGCGAAACCTATGAAAACTTCTTATAAAAGATAAATTTAAAATATTTAGTGAAACGTTATCCAAGAATACTGATTTATTACACCACTCTCTTACGATGCAGTTACAGACCAAATCAATGACAGGGCTAGTAATGTAGAAGCTAAATTTATGAAGAATATAAAAGAAAGTCTATTTTATTCACTTCAAGTAGACAAGACAGCAGACGTTTTGAATAATATGCAGTTGTTAGGTATTGTCAGGTATGAATTCAACAATGATGTTTATGAAATTATGTTATAGTCAAAGACTCTGCTAGCACGTACAAAGGGAGAAGAAATTTTTACAATACGAAATGAGTACAAGCAGCAGTATGAAATTCATTGAAAAATAAACGTGTAGTTTTATTCGAATGGGTTTGATGCTTTCGCAGTTAGGCATAATGACGTTGCAGCTGAAGTTAGAGCTGTGTATCCTGATGTTACCTGCAGCCATTGTTTCATTTACAAGGAAGCCTTCGATATATCATCCAGGCTAATCCATATATAGGCCAAGATATAACATCTAAATTAAAAACCATGTCAAAAGATAGCATTAAGATAATCAATATTATTTAGGCAAATATGCTGAATTTCAGAATATTTTCATTACTCAATGATGACATGGGTAGAGAGCACAAACAGATTCTTAACTATAAGGTTCACTGGGTTTCACGGCGTAAAGTACTCTCAAGGTTCTTTGAATTAAGAAAATAAGTCCTCTTAATTATAAATGAAATCTACGGACATTTCCCATCACTTCTTCTGATAACATACTGAGACGTGCATTGGCATAACTTTCAGATGTATTCTCAAAACTAAATATTCGTTTATAATGTAATTCTTTGTCCGTTCTAAACGTCCATGAGAAAATAATCAGGATTGGGGAAAAGCTTGGCTTGTAGGTTAGTTGTATTAAACAAAGAAACTTTTCCCCATTTCCAGCTATAGAAACCCTTTAGGAGAAATGATATCGTTATTGGAAAAGAATTATGCAGTGACATGTGTTCGTGTCTCAAAACTTTAAGATCACAGTTTGAAACTTATATTTAAATTGGTATATATAACAAATTTTCATGCGCTCGTAATGCTTTTGATTGTAGTATTGAATATAAACTGTCATTGAATGAAAGAGAATAATTAATTAAACTCTTAAATGACACCGCAGTCAAAACGAAATTCCAAGCAGTAAATTCTGGACTTTATTACTAGCGGAAAAGGAGTACAGTAAATCATACAATAATGCTTCAAAAATTATAATTCAGTTTGCTTCTACATATCAGTATGAGAAATGGTTTTCATCTCTAAAGTCAAAAACAAAGAACTAAATCAATTTGATACATGTTCTGATCTCAAACCGATCCGCTTATATACAAACGTAGAACATCTGTGCAAGAATCAACAGGCTCATTCCTCTCATTAATGTACCAACATTTATTTAATTTTCAGTTAATAAACAGTATCCACTCTGATAGTATTGAATTAATAAAAACGAATATAAATTTCCAGTTACTTAACACATTAATATAAAACTTAAAATTTTTTATTTGTTTTAAAAAATATGATTTTATTAGTCGTAACATATCCTAAAAAAATCTGATGTATACACCACATGAGTTCCTTGTAATGCCTAATAAATTATGCACAATAATTGCTGCACTCATTTAAACGTATTTCCTAGAATTAATCTAAATTAAATAACCAAGGCAAGTTGAAAATGACATCAAAAATTGCAAATTTTGAAGCTAACTTTCCTGGTCTATTTTTCTCGTACGGGAGTTAAACTTCTTGTACATTTATTTATTCATAACGAGTATAAAATTATCTCAAATATAAATATAGAAGCCGGGAGACTGCATTAAAAAGTGAAATTTCGTTATTTGTCGAAAATTAAATTTTTTTTAATTCGGTATTACTAAAATATGAATGTTTTTTAATTTATAACACTTCTGTAATTGGAAATATGTGACCACGATCAATGATTGAACAAATGAAGGCCGGGTAAAGGCTTTTAAGCCGGGTAAGAGGTGAGTGTATGGGTGTGTGTGTATGTGTATACATATACGCAGTTTTTAATTGCGCAGTTAGAGAGATAGATGCAAAAGCCAGTAACTTCCAGATATAGCCGTTTCAAAATGGCATTTGATTCTAGAGTAATTCACATCGGATCAGTTCTGTAGATGACATTTTTTCAATCATAGTTAAATACGATAATCTTCCTGTACACTGGTTTTAAAAATTAAGACGTAGGCATCTTAGACTAAGAAGTAGAGCAGCGTGGATGTTAACATAGCGGAAGTTAGGAAAAGGAATGATGGCTTAGTTGCTCGCAGAGTATTTACACTAAGTATGATGATGCATAAGTACAGCTAATCTGCTATTGATCAATTTTAAGTTGTTATATAACGTGGAAAGATCTCGAATTTGGGAGAACAGATGAACTTAGAGGGCAGAACACTAAATTTAGAATAGTTAATTTTGAGGTCGCCGAACGTTTCTTGGCGCATCCATCGTATTTTATTATATCTTACATATATATATATACATTATACACGTTTGATATTCGCGATTGCAATAAAAAAAGAGGTTCACAACTAGATGTTATAGCAGTCTCATATGCAAATTTTCAACATTTTATGGCTAATCGTTTTTGAGTTATGTACGTACAGACGTTACGAAAAAAATCTCATTTGAATCCTTTTTAAATCCATTTTACAAGCGTTTTGAAAAACAGAGTCCTTTATTCTCTGCGTACGTACAGACGTCTTGCCAAACAAATCGTTCAAATGGATTCTGAAACGAAGCCCAAATTTTTCGCGATTACAGTACTTCCTTTATTTCATACAAGGAAGTAAAAATTGGTTTTGAAGCAGGATGAAGGCGGTCTGAAATGGTCCCCACTTTAAAAAGGTTCGAAAAACGCTGGCCTATAGTTCCTCAAACAGGACATGCAATTTTGAAGATTTAAACAATGCGAGAAAATGTGCAAACACTGCTAAAACAGTATGAAATACATTACGAGTTTATGGCTTTAGATAAATAGCTATGCGGGAAAATACAGAATAAACATTTATAATGATAAATCAAATTACGAACAAACAAAAAAGTACAAATAAAAGAAATACCTGAAACATTTTCAAAGATCTAAACTTACATGTTCTCTAAGGTCCCAGACAGCGAGCCATTTTATGGACGATAATTTTCGGTTATCTGGCAATTTCAAGGTCACATCTGCATTCACATACCGCTGGAGCCTGTTTGTTCTGAAATTTACATTTATTGATGAATGGTACGCCCAGAACGAAGTAAAAAAAACAGTTACAGGAAAAAAAAAAGATAAGAATTTTAACAAGTACCATAGACGATCGATTTTGTTTAGATCGCAGAGGCAGCTTTAATTTGATCGCATAAATGAATTTCCTGCAGAAAATGTGTATCTAACAGAACCGACTTTGAAAAGCTTTTCAAATGATTACTAAAGTACCAATAAAGACAATAACTCTTGTCAGAATAAAGAATTTGAAAGTTAACATTGACGCGAATCATTTAGAAGGAGAAAAAAAATATACCTTCCATACTTTCTCAAAATCTAACATAAAAAACTCGCAGTATAAATCATAAGAAAATCAACAATTATTAATTACATATCAGATGTGAAGCATGACTCTTGAAAGTAACTTTAAAAAGTATTCAGATCCATAATGCCGACAATTCTAACCCCCCAAAAAATTTTAAAGGAAAAAGTAATAATAACGGATTTCCTAAAATACACTTCGATTCAAATGAAATTCTACGTGCAAATAAATACTCCCAGACCGTATATGCAAGAGATTAAAAACTAAACCCACAGCCAAGTGGCCGACAGCGATACTCAAATATCTCTCATATTAGAAAAGTTTATATCAAGAGTTAAGTTCGAAAACGGTTGCAAATGTAACATCACACAGAAATTGCATAAATCCTTATGGACTGTAAAGATTTCTCAGCCTTCTATTTATGCTTTAATATCGACAGATAAAGGTTGTATCATATGACAAATCTATATGATATATCGCTCTTTACATAAGTCGAAGCAAAATAATCGTCGAATATTTTGAAATAAATCATGACTAATATATACATCTTATACCTATCAAATATACAATTATTTATCGAAATGAATATCTATTTTGATAAATAAAATTCATTTTGAGTATATATTTATAAACAGTTCCTTCAGAACATTTTTATAAATTTTTAAACTTGAATTATTACTATTTAATAATTATACTAATTAGTTCTAAGAATTAATAATGTTTCTTAGAACAAATGAATAATTTCCTCTAATCTAAGTTCTAATAAAAATTTAATAGAATGCATCTAAAAGTAAAACATTAATCTTGACATACTGAAATGCTACAAGTACACTTCCAGCAAGCCATTCTTGTTAAAAAAAAATGTTTGGCGTATGTGTTTCATTTACTGTTAAAAATCTTTACGCTTTTAATTTAATGTATCTTCAACCTATATGCAGCAAATTTTTGTCTCTGAGTGATGTGTGAAATAAGAAAATAATTATACAAATTAGATGACACTTGAAGTCTCATCCGAATAAGATTTTCGGATCAAATTTTCACCTTCTGTTAATGTATTAATATTTCTATGCTCTTATATTCTTAGTATAGTACACCAAAAGCATTTGTTATTAATGGACATTTTTACTGGTACTTATAATAAAGATAACTTTTTCACAATATGTTTAATATTTTTAACCGAAGGTTTTTGTAATTTCAAGTATTAAACTTGCTTTGACTTATTACGTGCACTGTGTCATGACCAATTGTAAAAAATTAGTTTTTTAAACGAAATCTGATAATCTCTTCAGTCTTTTTTTATTCGACTCTATCACTAAATGCACTGTATTATTGTACTATTATATCATACGATGGCGTTTTGCTTAATGACATGCCATATTTAATCACTGCATTATATGATTTGAATTATACCAGGTCTATAATATTACATTGGTTCACAATATGAAACTAACACTAAAAGAAATGTATTAAAGTTCTAATTGCATAGTTCTGTGATGGTTGGTTCACATGAAACTGCAACAGTAAAAGAAATGTATTAAAGTACTAATTATATGCTTCTGTGATGGTACACATAATGTAATTACCAACAGCATGTATACTTGAATAATGATCACCAAACGTATTACACTAGTCCATTATGAAATGTAACACATCCCACCTAGAAATACATTTATTATGAGTTCTTGGAATTTAATAGTAAAATATATATCTGTGTTCTCATTTATGTATTTCTAACGCACATAGAAATTGGCACAACTTTTATGTATTCAATGACACATTTTGCATTACGTGGCAGTACACTCAAGATTATTGTAACCTAACTCTACATGGAGCACAATCTTATGTATCCTATGTAGTAATTTATGAAAGATGTCTTTGTAATCATTTTCGTAAACTACTTTTCTGCAACTTTCCTGATTAAGAACAATTAATAGCATTTGGTCTTTCAGCCACTAACCTATTGTGGTGGCTGCTTGTTTTTTTCCTCTGATCAAGCGTCATTCCGTTCGGTTTTACAGTGGTCAGTCGAGCATAACCTTCGCGCAGTAAGCTACAGCAGAGGCCTTAAAACACCATCCCGCGAGCCTCATGCAGCTCCCGAATCAATTTTATCCAGCCAGCGAATACATTTCAATTATGCTGTTGCTTATGCTCATTTGTCTGACGTAGTCAGCCCAAGCCCACGAAATTCTTCGTGGTAAGGAGCGCTATATTACGCCTGTTGTTGGCAATAGACTTGAGCACCTAAGGCCCATATCACACATACAGTTGTTTCAGACGAACAACTGTTTCGCACAATTTTTCTGCCTGGTTTACTATCGACGCGCGATTCTTTTCCTTGATTTAAAAAAAAATTGCAAATTATTCGTTTTCAACCAATCAGCTATCAGCTTGTTTGTAATACAGAACCAGTTTCCCCTTTACATGTTAATCCCAAAGTGATATGTGGTGATTGGGTGTAGTGAAAAAGCAGAAAAATTGTTCCAAATAATTGCGATAATATTATTCATGTTTTGTATGCTTGATAAAATATAGTAAGCGAAATTTATTTAAAGTATTTCTTATTTTGTGAACAAAAATTTTTGATTTTGCTAAAAAGACACATAAATATGGTTCATCAGCTGTTTTCAGATCATGCATTCGGCCGTTAAGCTAGTATTTGAGTTTTAGATCGCTGACTTAGACCATTATTCATCTATTCTCTCTAAGGTTGTAATCCTTGACTAATCAACCTCTGAGACTGTTCTATTTATAAATCTTCTACATCTGTTAATATCAATAGCGAAGAATAAAAGTTCAATTTCAGATTATAGAGGTTGTAAATTTTACTAATATTCACTGAAGAGAGATTTTTAAAATTACCAGTTCTCGTGCCCAGCAGTTATTCTTTATAGTTATGCTGCACACACAAAAAAAAAATGGGACATTACTCTAACTCCCATTCTACTAGACCAAATGATGAAATTCAAATTGCGTTTTTCATGCCCTGAAAGCGTGACTTAGATATATATTAGATTTATATATAGCATTGTTCTAATAGAGGTATTTTGAGACAAAATCGGACTTTTTCTGAAATGACGTACCATTTTTTTTCCATATTTCCATTCTACGACTCAAATTATGCCTAAATATTAAATTTTGTAATTTTTGGTGAGACATTTATGGAGAAATTCAAAAATTTATCTCGGCGCTTTTTGTTTTTAGTTTGAGCCAAGAATAATTCACTTGACGAATTTCTTAATATATGGCAATTTATTTTTCTTTCCCTTTTTACATTGTGCACGAGCGGGAAAAAAGTCACATCATTCCTATTTTAAAATAAATTTTAAAAAGTGCCTAAACCATATATGACGCTATCGCTTTCGCCAAATTTCAAAACGCGCCAACATATAAATGCACGTATATCTTTGGAAATTTTGAATAAAAAGCTTCAATTTTTTCAGGTGTGCTTAGAAATACATTTACTTTAAGATGATAGCAAAAATTTTGTAGACTAAAATTCAAACTTTTTTCGAAAAATTTATAAAAATTATTTTAGAATAAAAATTTTTAAATAAATTACAAAAAATGGACGAATTTTATTTGGAATGAACCTAAATTTAGAAATGTGAAAGGAAGAATCAAATAAGTTTAATAAAAAAAGAGAGATTAGTAAATATATACCAAATTCAATTAACATTGACAAGCTGAAACATTGAGATCTAATTTTTTAAAAATTACGCATGCGATTTTTATAAAACTTGGCAGTTTGGCATAATATGAGTTGTAGAATCGAAATATCGAAAACAATTGGCATGCCTTTTCAGAAAAGTCCGATTTTGTGCCAAAACACCTATATTAGAACAATGCTATATATAAATCTAATACATATCCTAAGTCGAACTTCTGAGACATAAAAAAAGCAAGTTCAATTTCGTCAACCGGCCAAGTAGAACGGGAGATATAGAACTGTCCCCCTTTTTCCCCACCGCGGTGTACATCAAAATTTCACCTGACTGATTAACACTTAAAAATCAGCTCTATTAATCAACCTTTGACCTGTCCTGTAAAATATCCATGCATGTCTTGGAAAAGATTTCCATAGTTCGAATAATCCGAAATATCGCTTACGGACTTCCAAGTTTCTACAGTGTACAACAAGAAACTGTACGCTTTTTCTCATCTGCCCATTGTGACAGATGAGAAAATACCTTACACTCACCTGGGTTCTTTGGTAAATAGTAAAGAAACAGATTGGTGTATGAGACAACAGACATTTCTATACAAAAGATTTGGAGCTGAATAAGAGTATGGAAGGTGAAATAAAGAAACATATTTCCTTAGACTCAAGTATGAAATATAGTTTTCCCATCTACATATTGGCAATTCCAGTATCAAAGACCCAGACGGGTATGAGCAATGTGTACGTGAAATTAGCTTATTTTCTGTGAACTACCACGCCATATTCTTTACGGAAATTTTCAATAAATATGTGTTATCATACTGAAGCCATTCATTCCTATATGAAATAATATTTTTAAAGTTTTAATAACTTAAGACTAAATGAAACTATCTTTACGGATTAAAGAATTTTAGCGCCAATATATAATGTTTAAGGTTTCTTACCTTCCTTCTTCGTCAGGAACAATGAATCCAATATTACTTGGTCGAACAGTAGAACCAGCCCAGAAGAAAGTATCTGAAATATTAAAAATTAATAGCTCAATAAAAGCTTGTGTGGTCTCTGGTATAAATCTTTCGAATATGGTGGGGTTTGTAACAGTTGCTTGTGCTGTATCATATATGATGAATGATCTCAGATTTAAGGGGACAAAAAGAATGGTTTTAGCGAGCAGTAACGAGGAGGAGAGTTCATAATAAGTAGATAATCTTTTAAGGTTATGAAAGATGCAAAAACCATGGCTTAAAACAATTTTTTCACACTGACGTTTGGAAAGAAAAATTCATAGCAGTGTCTGATGTAAAAGAAGAAGTTATGTTTGCTTTATTAAACACGTTTAACTCTCATTTCTGACAGTCTGCTGGTAGACGCTTACTACGAGTTATTTCGTTTTTTTCGAATAGCTTTTCGGTGCACAATACGAGTTAATACGCTGTAAATGCATGGGAATTTTGTTGGCTGGGCGTCTGTTAAAGATTTCGTTAATAACCAGAAAGCTTCACAAAAAGAATTTATTTTCTATAAATGATTTTGGAATACGAAAACTGAAACTATACAACACTGTAAGAGCGAATTCTAATTATGATGTGCTTTAAAATATTGTTCTGTTCTTACTAAGGCTTCTCTTTCCAGGTTGGACAAAAGTATCGTCTCCTTCGGCATGACAGGTGCTTATTGGTCTTTTTTTTTTCTGCGGCAGAGCCGTTTACGTAATGAAAATTAATTTATTTCAGTTCCTTACAGGTTTTCGGCATATTATTTCAAGGTAGAGATGAGATCAATAATCCTCTAAATTTATAAATAAACTTGATAAAACATAGTTGTCATGGAAGATTTCTTCAAAGTAGATTAATTAATCTACCAGTTAATATGGTTAACAAATCTCACATCAGTATTGGTCATAAAGGAAGAAGTGGACGATTGGGAAACTGAATTATAAATACCAACTGACAGTTAATCTGTTATTACATACACGAGCCTGAGTAAAATGTGTCAAAATACACTAAACAGATTTAAAAGGATGTGGTACTGAAACCAATCCCACACATGATTCATGATATGAAATCCACTTAATGATATAACAGGAAAAGATAGTTATGATAAGTAACGTACATATGCACCGTATTCCACTTTTCAAAGCTGAAAATATAGCATACACTAATAGGTGATTTTAGTAGAGATGATTAAAAGAGTTGTTAGAGAATCATTAAACTCGGCTGATACTGACACCAGAATCTACGATGTAACAGAGAAAGAACGGCGTTTCTGTATCGGGATCTTAACTCTTGTGATATTAGGTTCTCACGCGTACAGTTTGATGTCTTCTTGTGCTAACTTTATGAGTAAAGATCTCTTGCGTGTTCTGGCTGATGTGAAAGGCTTAGAATAAGAGAGCTTACTTCACTTCTCAGACCGATATATTTGCGTACTGTGCAAGAACTTTTTAAGTAATTGGAAAGTATTGCAAAACTTTCCTAAAATTATACAATCTTTCACGACTAAAGTTATACTTTTCAAAAATCGAAGAACCGAACAAACGCAAATGATATTTTTAACCATTTTTCGTAAAAGAGTACACCCTTTTCGAATTTACTTCGTTAACTAAAAAATATATTAAGTCCTTGTTTTTCATAAAAACGATAATGCCTTAAAGCGATGGATACTTGTATTTTAAACAATTACTTACAGAAGGACTGCAATACTATACATTTTAAGCAGGTACAATTTATTTCCAGTATTATCATTTCTTCAAGCATTACTGACTCCAAATGCGCATTGGTAAATTTCATTAAGCAAGCATCATTTCATTAAGCTTTTAGTATAATCTTTTATTTTAAAACAGGCACTTCAAGACCGTTG
>KK117266.1:230166-270331 GCA_000611955.2 Stegodyphus mimosarum
GCTAGCCCCCCCCCCCCCTAAATTATATGCAATCACAACTCGTGTCGTCGTCAAGGCATAGCTTTTATTTTCGCTAGTTTCTTTGAGACTGCACTTCAACTAAGCCTTCATTCGCGTGCTTTTCATTTAGAAAGCACACTAACTGGAAATAATCTGGCGAAACAAACAACTACTCAGCTTTCTTCCCGCAATTGTTCCATAATTAGGAGTGAAATCGGGCGGTGGAAATGAAGTTCTTTTAAAGTAACAAATTACAGAAGTGTCAGGCAAATCTTGACTTTTACCACATCTTGAAAGCACAAAATGTGAATAACTTGTTAGGTATTTCAAACTTTACCTCTTGAAATTGATTAGAATGTACCATCAATTTTATAAGATTACTTGACTGCTAGTTTTTATAAGATTATGCATTTAAAAAATTACGAATATTTTATGTTGTTTTTATAATTCAAAAATATAAATGATTTACTGAAGTCCAAAATTCACGCCAGTGACTAGCATACAAATGCAAGGCAAATATAATTCATTATTTCTAACTGCTGGCATGAAAATATTTTCTTACCTTGTCCAAGGCCATCATAGAAAAAGTTCTTGATCAATAATGTGTGCTCATCCACTGCATATACATGACCAGTTACTTGATGGGCATATGTGTTTAATTTTCCCAGAGGAAGACCTATGTAAGATTCGTCTGCCGACGTTATACCACATCCTATAATTCAGAATGGAATAAGCATTAATATGCTGAAATTAGTTATTTGGATGGCAGAAAACAGTTTAATATTATTTCTAATGTTAATGTCCCCATCAATTGTTTTGTAGCAAACATAACATTTTGAAGAACTTAGGAGGTTGTGACATTTAAGACAAGTAAACGACTAGCAAAATACTCCAGAACAGCGATTGAGACAAACATTTCATAAAACATAAAATGATTAGGAAAAAATTTATTTGTTTTAAAATTTAAGAGTGTAAGCTGTAAAAGAAAAATATCAATATAATCCGTAAAGTAATAACTAAGCAAAAAAAAAAAAAAAGAAACAGGAAAATCAAGTGAAGCAAAATAAGAAAGAAGAAATTTACTAACGATTTAAATAGCAAAAAATATCAATATAAAGTTTCCTTTCAACATTTAACTACATAACAGCAATTAAAATTGATGAAAACAGCTTTCTCATACATTAAGCTTTCATCATTATTAAACGAATTGAACAGGATTTTAGGTAGAGAAATTATTCAGTTATATCTCAAAATACGTTGAGCCACTTTTACTGAAGTTAATTCGAAACCCAATCGAATTCCCAGTATTCAGCCGTCTTAAAAACTCAGCAACTGATGGGGTCCGAGGTAAGTTTTAAAGACTTACATTTTATAAAGCATTTAATTCGGGGGACATTTCTTGCAACTATGATATCAGCTATTCATCCTCATAAATAGCGAACTAACCGAAGGTGCTGAATGCTGATAATTTGTCTCTGATTCTATAACTGACAGAAAGATCTCCACGAAGACATCTTTCATGTAAAAAATCCTCGTGTGCTTTCTTTAGAAATCTATCAACCAACCCGCAACTTGTAAGAACTCCTCGATCACTAACTTGGGGAATTTAAATATTAGAAATATAATAGTAGAAATTATTAATTTTAAAATACCCAAATGTTTTAAGGTATACCCCAGGCAGCATATGACTTATACGCATATTCTTCAAAGGCAACAGATATAACACAATTGTGTATCAAAAAATATACCCCCAAATTTCAGAGCAATTATTTTATTCCTCACTGTCATAGATGCACCAAAAATCAAATGGTTAACGACCTGGAAACTTTCGTAATACAACAACGGGGTTTCTTCCTAGCAATTGTATGTGCTGTGTGCCCAGAATTTTTTCCCCGCGCAAAATAAATATGGGCCAGTTTCCCATAGAATGTTTCCATGAAACCATCCTTTTTCCATAGACAAATTTACAGGCCTAATACGCTTTTCCAAAGAAAAATTATTTTCAAAATTTCCAGAGTAATCCTTGTTGGCTAAGTGTCGTCGTTCCGCAATCCTTAAGGTCGTAAATATTTTCTGGCTCATAAGGTTTCACTAAGCGTTAGGTTAGATTAATTGATTAAGCAACTCAAAGGAGGTTACCTTCCAGTTTCTTTGGTACTAATAGAGAGGGATGCTTTTGTGGAGAACCTTCTAAGGAAACAGGCTTCATGGAGAAAACCAAGAAAATTCTCATATAACCAGACCAGAATTTCAGAACAGATCAAATTACCAGTGTTCGCAGACTTTAGCGCTCGGCCACTAGTAGACCAAGTTTCACAATAGAAAGGCCGAAATTTTCCATCTTTTGCATTCACTTGATTATGGCAAGCGCGAGAGCTGTGTGCTCAAGGGGAGGGCCGCCCAGCTTGTGTAGTTTTTATTTGCACTAACTAAAGTACCAACGGTCCGCGTTCGCTTCTAGGAGAAAAAACAGATGTTAGTAGGTGTATAGTGTCTATGCAACAAGGAGACACTCAAAATACATAGCTAGCCAAAAGTCCTCTCGAGGGGTTAATGGTAGGGGAAGAGAAGGGGCAACCACCCGGGTATTCTTCCTCAAAATTCTGGTGGAAGCTTAACAGTTAGCAAAGCCTTCGATACCTAATATATACCTCCGGGAATTCACAGACGACGGCCTCGCTTCATATTGTCTAGGGTAAGAAACGCCTTCATGAAGCATTTTTTAAAGATAAATGACTCGAATATTTTAAAGATAAATGACTGCACAGTAATATATACAAAAACTCTCATGAATTACATAATTTGTGTTAATTTGTTTGTTTCAATACATTGTATGGATCATTACTTGACAGACAAAAACTTTGTTCGAAGCCGTTAAACGAAGCGATAATTGCAACATGAATGCATTTTAAAAATAAAATTACAATTGTAAAATACAATTAAGCCATTATTTTATTTTTCTGGGAACGTGATTCATAAAATAATTCTTCATTGTGATGATAATCAAAACCTCTTGCGGATAGTCAATACATTTTTCGCAGTTAACTCATTTCCGTGCAAACAGAAATGGCTTCTCATAATTTTTTTAATAAAAATAATTCCATACATTTAAAATATGCTTTAATGAAATCCTGCTTTATTATGATTAATCCATATGTTGCTGTTTGATTTTTTGTAAGATTTTGTAAGATCTTTTGTAAGATTTGTTAAGATATTTTGATTAAATAGCGTGCTGTGCAAAAAATAATGTACAAAAACCTATTAAATAAATTTATTATTTTAATCCTAAAACATTTTGTAATGAGATACATAATACATACGTACTTCAAAAAGAGATTTTACGCATTTAACAGTTACAATTACTGTTGCACAATATTTGATTTTAGTTTTGAAGCAAAATAAAGTTCTTTACATTTTATTTCCTTATTAACTTTGATGTCTCGATTTACGCATTATGTCACACAGATCTTTAGTACACCGTTATTGGTTTGAATATAAAGTTCCTTCATATTTAAAATGATTGTGAATTTCTGAAGGCGTTTTATCAATCGGAGGGAAGAAGGCTTCCATGTAAAAAGGATCCGCGAACTTGACATGTCGTAAACATATATAAATAATTAAAAAAGTTAGATGCTATCTATACCTTTAAATAAAAGTACGTTAGTAAATTGTCTGTTAGCATTATTTTAAGATAATTTATTATTTACCTTTTAAATATTTACTTCTTTCTAAAATGGTAGACATCCCGTGTGGTATGAACGCGACTTTTAGAGCAACAACTTAAAGAGGAAAATTTATACTTGGAGCAGAAAGCTATTTTAATTTAACATCTGAGTATTTTCGGTTACAACAGGGATGATAAAGCAGCATCTCACAAATATCATCTGATAAGAACTATTATGAAAATTGCATAATAGTTGTGATAATTTCAAATTTTGGTTTGCATTTTAAATTACTCTTGCTTTTTTTATTTTTCAAAAGCAATGAAAGTCCAATTACCGTTTAGCAAATGCTTAAAAATAAGACTTTAAATTGCTTCCGGTTACCTACAAGAAAAACGTTTTGTTTCGCTGTATGTATCTAATATGTATGTCTCCCAATTGTAATTCATTTCTTTCACGTCGAGAATGGAATTAGGTCAAGCGATTGTGTATCAGCAAAACTGCTAACTTTTCTTTAATATCATGAACAACAATCTGTCTACGACTCGGCGACCTCGGCAAAGACCGGATCGGAAACGTTCGAATGGAAGGTTTTCAACCGGATCATTTCAAGCAACTGTCTCATGAACAGCCCAAATAACCAGAAAGACTCGCCTAAAATCAATTTTCTTTTCTATGGAAAGATATTTAGAGGCAAAAATTGCACATATTTAATCTGCAAATAAAAGTCTGTTTCGGGAAACTTTAAAAGATGCTAAGCAAAATGTAATGGATTAGGATACGTCGATAAATATTATCAAAATAATAGATTTATATGTTACATTATGGTCACTAATAAATATTAAATGCAGTTGCAGCCCTTGGCCCACCTCTGTTTGTCTAAGCGGCTCAAAAGTTCGATCCCAAGAGTTAAATTATGATAAAGAGTTATTCGCTGAGAAAGTTAAGTTAATTTATTAACTCTGAGTGTCACGAATGAACTTAGCTCGCATTCCAATTACGCACCGCAATGGGCGCAACAGAACTAGTTCGTATTTGTTCGATTTATGACTGATAGCTATCGCTAGTATTTGGGAAGAAGGGCTTGCTTAATCTTGCAACCGCCGAAGGCGAAGTAACTCGAGGGCTATCTGCCTATAGGAGTCTTCGTGGAGGACATTTTAAGGTAAACTGCCTCATGTTGCACATGGAGAATAACAAGAATACTCTCCCGTGGAGACAGACCGCTCGCCGGGATCCGAATCTGGATCCAAGTAACCAGTGTCCAGTGACTTTACCGCTCAATGGCCTCTAAGAAAAAAACGCCTTCGCCGAGGACTTGGGAAAAAGTGGTTCGTATTAACTTTAAAAAAGTGTATATTTATTTCCGCAACGCATCACACCTCAGATGTAATAATATTTTTTAGTAATGTTATGTAATTAGCTACTGGTGTACCAATGAAACAAAAAGAGATACTAGAAACGCATATCGAGAAATTTCTTCCACATAAATACGTTCCACTCACGTACCCTTTGCTTAATACCCTGGACTTAATGATAAATCATTTTCAGTGGCATAATATGAAAAGCATGTATGACCCGCAACATGAGCGGTAGCTTCATTTTATGAAGTATATTTACCCTTCCTCAAAAAATTATTAAAATGTTAAAAATTAGATAAATTTTAATTTCAAACTGTATCTGTTGCATGACTGTTTCGTTGAAATGCTCACTAAAAAAATGTTTTAAGTCGACATGCTTTGCTACTTTTAAATAATTATACTGCAAAATTAAATTCAGTAGCTTAGAACTATACTATTGGAGATGCATGCGTCTTTTCATAAAATATGTATTTTTCTCCCTTTAATTAACCATGAGTGTATTAAATTTTCCACATCAGTATTTTATTTGCTTTATTCGTAATTTTCAAGGAAAACTAATTTAGAAATAATTTATGAAGAGAGAAAATCCATTTCTCTGTTCATGAAAACGATAATTATTCTAACTACGCACCACTATTTTGTACTTTAAACAACTTCATTCTAATAAGAAGACAAATGAAGAAAATTTACTGTTACAGAACTTCAAAATAAATTAAATTTTCACTCGTTAGTGTTAAGAATTTAATATTAGCATTTTATGTTTACTAAAGACATCAAACTTTTAAAAAGAATTACAGTTTTAAATTAATTCGAATTCTGCAGCTTAATAGTCTTTTGTAGACTGTTAAAAGGACGAAAGCGATTTGCAGGAGTTCAAGAAAAGGTTAAAAACTTAAAATCAGCACATTTTCAAATTGCTTTGAAGTCTTTTGGAAATCACGTTTATTCAACTTTAAGAACTTCAGTCACTTAAATAGTCCCTTTTAAAGAACTAATTACTATTAAATGTACTGTGTAACAGAATGAAACTGAGAAATTTCTGAAGTAAAATAATTCCTTATTCTTAAATGCATTTATACAAGTAAACAAAACAAGAAAGAAAATTAAATGTACAAGATTTAAGAATAATTTTGAAATGAAATAACCTTATATATATATATATATGCGTGTGTGTAATAAAAATATGTAAAGCAAACTCCTGATTTTAATTTTCAATAGCCCCTTATAATCATTTTTCTTGTTCAGAAATGTACTAAGTTGCATCTACGAGTACGTTTGTCTGCAAGTTTCATCTTTTTATTAGGCAATATGTATTCTTTATGTCGCCGCCATCCACAGTTACCTGCCAATTAAAAATTTGTCCCTTCTCTCCCGCATTCCTGAATTATATGTATATATATTTATTTCATTTCTACTTGATGTGCATACACACAGCAAAGGCAAAACACGATGTCTGAACGGTTGGAGGGAGTGTGAAATAAGCTAATTTCTCCTGAAGAGTCTGTATTTATCTTTTCAATTGTTCATTTTTAAGAAATTTTCTTTATATGGCTTTAATTACCATTAACAAATATTTTTCTCACAATTTTATGAATATCGACTACTGTTCGCCATTGCTAGTAAAGTAATTTTTTCATACCGATTTGACTTTTACTATTTCATACTTGTAAAAAAATTTTTTATACCTTTTAAAATTTAAAAAAAAATTAATATTACTTAAAAATTACGAATTTGTAAATTGGAATTTATTTAAACTTCAAATTGTAATTTTTTTACATTATTAGCTCTCTTAATTTAATTTGGAGTATAAGAATTTTAATAGGAATGTTAATATTTATTATATATATATATATATTGCAATATTAATTTCTTTGTAATATAAACTTTCTCAAATAAATTTTTAGATGTAATCGTGTTTGAGATACGTTTGAAGGAAAATTCAGCTTTTTCCTTCTGAACGGCCGGAAACTCGTTCGAAACTATTTTTTCGGGAATAGTCAAATTCATTGGTCATGCGATCCAAGGTCAATCCGCTAAACACTGGCAGTTAGACCTGGGTTCAAGTCCGTAAGAACGGGCAAGCTGCATGGTTGGTTTTCACTTTTTTTCTCGCGTGTAACGTCGATACGAGTCAGTTTCCGTTAAAAAGGTCCTCTCCATAGGCAGACAGCCCTTGAGTTGATTTACCTTAATGAAATGATCTAACCTAACCATGGGCCATTTATCTATCTCATCATTGAGGACGTTTCTCAGTAAAACATAGGAAATACACCGATATTACACCTACGAGAAGAGGAAAATTACACGTACAGCTAAGCCTCACGCAGGAGTCGAATCCATATCTTTGATTTTGGTGTAGAAGTCAGCCTCTTCTAATCATTGTATTGTACAAGGTGGGGAATATTCGATATTGGCGGTTCGGAAAATGTACCATTTTCCTGTATGCAAATGAAATTAATGAGATTCCTTAATTTTATGTGAAATCTTAAAAATATAATTGAATCACTTCAATAAAAGTGCTCACAGGGCTAGTTCAGGCTCCCGAAGCTCCTGCTCCAGATTTTAAGAAGCGCAAAAATTATTCTGTATTATCTCCACTATCCAGTTTCTTCTCACATAAAAAGGGAACTGGAAATATGGAGCCCCGAAGAAACGTTGAGCCTCGTTACCTAGACAATTTTAACAAGGCTGTGGGTATCAATAGCTTGTTAAAATGTCCTACTGCTCCTGAAAATGCCTTATATTCAAGAAATTAGACATTCTTTCTTGCGGCAAAATACCTGGCATACATTCCTAAAACTGAAAAACCAACCAAGTAATAACT
The DNA here is from genome assembly GCA_000611955.2 of Stegodyphus mimosarum. Classification (NCBI taxonomy): domain Eukaryota; kingdom Metazoa; phylum Arthropoda; class Arachnida; order Araneae; family Eresidae; genus Stegodyphus; species Stegodyphus mimosarum. Next base: position 238,014 of record KK117266.1, read on the forward strand.
ATGTGTTAGAATTGTTCTTGATTTTATAGATGATCTGAATATGAAAATGCGTTTAACAGCCGATTTTCTCCAATCTGCTTTAAATTTCCGCAAGTAATTTCGAAGGTTTATGCGTAAAATAATCTTCTTATGCCACTTTTTAATCTTTAGCACGTGGATATTTTTCGATATAATTAAACCCTTTACGATCAGAAGATTTCTTTTAGAAGAATGTATGTGGATTTTGGTACGAATGTTCGCAGAACTGGATTAATCATTAAGCAAAATAAGCACCTGCCTAGTGCATCAAGGGACACGGGCACCACAAAAATGTCCTTGGGAATTCAGGAAAGGGACACTACGAATATTTCTCATTGTCTCATGGCATGTACTCCCTAGAAATGAGTTACTCTCAAAATCTTGCTAAATATAACAGCATTTTATGCCGATTTTTTACCTCGGAATGTATAGTATAGATAAACCAAGATCGAGAGAGAAGGAATTGTGGGAGGAAAAAGGTTCAAATTTATGTGAGGATATCAAAAGCTTAAGTGGTTAAGGCCTGTAAAACTCTTAATCCGGCCTTGAACGGCAATGAAAAATTCAAGATAAAAATTTCAAGAAGAATCTTTAACACCCTCCTGATCTTTTGTGACAATTACACGATTTTATGCCTCTATTGTCATTTCTTAGCCACAAAGGCTAATTAGACCGAAAAAAATAGGGATAAATTCAGAATCATACTAATTCCCTAAATAGAGGCCAAAGCAGTATCTGTCATCGCTGATAATTTCTCAGCACTTAAGAAATCTAAAACTGATTTTCTGATTACTGAAATTCTAATTTTACATCTAAAAATTCCTCGCCAGTTAATATTCAATGAACAGGAGATTCACCGTAGTTTTTATATCAATAAATACAAATTTTACAGTTCATTTAACAAATGCTTTTAGCTTTTGGGTACGTAGTATGTTCTCCTAATATCGGCTTAATGTGTTTCTATAACACTACTGCCTATACAATCGGCTAGAAATGAGTTACTCTCAAAATCTTGTTAAATATAATAGCATTTTATGGGAAGAGGGACCATCACAAAGAACGATTTCACGTCTTTGTAATCCCCCCCTTTTTTTTTGTCTGTCTGGCATTTTGCTTGTGAAAGATTGAATTATTTTACGGTGACAAAGCACACTAGGGCTACCGAAGGGGAGGAAATTTCTAAGGCAAACTGTCTCGTATTGCATTACACATTGGAAAAACTGCGACAATGTCTATGCAGCCTTTTTTCCAAGATTTGGTTCGGTTACTGGAATGCAGCAAACTCACGAGAGCTATTTGTTTACGGAGAGGGATGCCTTCATGGTGAATTGCCTAAGGGAACTGACTCATACTCACGTTATACATGGAAAAAGTTACGAAAACCAACCATGCATCAAGCCCATTCGCCTGCATTCAACCTTAAGGAAACTAGTAGCATTCAGTAGTCTTAACATTCATTCGGCCACTAACAGAAATTTCCAGATTTTGAACCCGGGTTAAACTGCCAGTGTTCAGCGGTCTTATCCACTTCGCCAGTGATGGACTCGCTGCTTGTCAAATATAGTTCCTTTGATTTTTGAGAACTTTGTAGCATTACTATGATTAAGGAATGCATCAAATGAGATTACATCTACTATTGCTCTGCCGAATGCTTATTATTATTCAAATATACTAATTAAGAAAGAAACCAATTGCTAGAGTAGAAAATGAAACGATGACAGAACATCTAAGGAAACATAATAATATGATGAGAGAGCGAATCACTTCTACCAGAAATCTTAAATGAATATGAATCCTAAATGAGTATAATCTCAAGTATGAGGCGTAATGTTTTATGTTTCTACCAACCAATTTATATTTTTTTGTACATCGTGTAAAATTGTGTTTAATTTTCGAAAGGTCACTTGAAACGTGTATTTTAAAAAATATCCCACGAAATCGAATTTTATGGTAGGGGAGAAAAATTCGGAAAAAGCCAAAATTTTGCGTAACTAGCAAGCGTTTTTGTCACAAGAAAAGGGCCAGTTAAAAGAAAACTTTAAAATGTATTAGTGTAAATCATGAATACTTAACCCGGCAATTGATCAAACTTTGCATAAAATTACGAATCATTAAAAATAAGTTAATATATTGGTTAATGAATGTAATAACAAATTGGACATTCTAAAAGTACAACCTCATCGATCTACTGTTTAATGGTACTGCTTCACTTTCTGACTTGCATTAAAACAACACGAAAATTTACATTTCTAAATATGCAAGCGAGAAATGTATATTATAGCATATGGCGCAAAATTAATACTTTAATGTCTGGCAGTGTTTTATGTATGCAATTTATCAATAATATCTCACAATGTTTTCAGAAGTTTGAATTCGTTTGACTTATAAAAATAATAAAAAAAAGAACACAGAATACGTAGCTTAGCATCGCTTGTGTCATAATGACCATCTTGAAGATGGCATTAGTCGTGGTAAACTTTTATGCTGTGCATGATTACAGTAAATAACTATGCATGTACTTTATCATTCAATGTATTAAATGGTTTGGTTTAGTTGGTCATAGCAAAGCACACTAGGACGTATCTGCCTAAGGGGAGGGATGCCTTAATGAAAGATTTTCTAAGGGAAATGGCTCGTATATACGTTACACATGGGGAAAACCACAAAAATGCCTATGCAATCGAACCCAGATGGGAACTACCAGTGTTGAGCGATTTAACGGCTCGGCCGCTGGCGGCCCAATGTGTTAAATGATAAGGCCAAACAAATTCTTGAAGAAAGAAATTATATTTGTGAACAAGCACTGGTACTGATGGTGTTTTTATGGCGCATAACATATGGTTAGAATGCATGCAGCTATAAAAGGTATATGCCGTGATAATACACAGGAAGAATTACAATCGAAGTATTCTAAAATTTGCCATCGACTCTAAAAGAATAGTGCAAAGAGGAAACTCAAATATCATTGTATAATAATTAAAATCAATTTTATACTAGTTTAAAAATTGTACATAGTTAAAAGCGCTTTACTATGGGTTTATGGGTTACAAATATAACTGTGATTTAAAGTTTTCGGTAAAAATCTATATCTTTTAAAAACTAAAACAAATTATATGAGAACTGATTGCAATTAACCAAAACAGAGATGGACTGAACGAGCCAAAATGCTTCAACCTAACCCAAGATTTGTATAGTCAATTAAAATATGAATCGCAGATAATGTAGCATTACAGTTTGCACAGATTGGGGCATCCTCCCCTTTCAAATAGGTCCTGATGGATAATACGGGACTGACTAATTAATAAGCGGGTCAGTTTTGCTCGTGATCCAATACTTAATTTCAGGCTTCACACGCCATAGCTTCTTATTTGTGACTCCCAGTGCTCCTGCCATTTTTGAAACTCTGCTGCTTCACATATTTTATTATGTCTGTTATAAGAGGTATCAAGCACATTAAACTGCATCAGCAGATTTGGCAGCAATGTCTGTAAGCTCATTCCCGTTTATGCCAATGTAGTTAGGAATACAACAATATTCTTAAGATAACCTCGGTCAGAAATAGGATTCTGACCGAGGTTATCTTAAGAATATTGATATTTCTGACCGAGGATTAATAACCTCGGTCAGAAAAGAATTTTCTGAATGACCTCCAGATTCTGAAGATTTAAATGCACTCCGTAAAGCATAAATTTCCTTTTAATCTTTTTCCTTTCCTTCCTTTTTCGAGCGGTAAAGTCCATAAACACTGGTAGTCCAACCCGAGTTCAAAACTTGGTAAAAGGGCTGGCTGTATGGGTGTTTCCGCGGTTTTTCTCATATGTAACGTCCAGATAAGCCAGTTTCCTTGGGAAGATCTAGGAGACTGTATCCTTTTCCCTTATGCAGATAGCTCTCGCTTACTTGTTTGATAGCTTTAATCAAACAAATCAAGCTCTCAAAGTGCTTCACAAAGGCATTCCATCCCTGGCAGACCTTACATACGTTTTGCCTTGTCAATCATTTAAAAAATCAACCTTACAAATATTGCGATTTTTTGGCAATTTTCTGCGTTTTCAATACACTCTAAAATGATATTTTAATAAAAATAAATATCCTGCTTATTAATTAATTCAATATAAAAATATCTTGCTTTTATTTTACAATGTTTTTGTCATTAATATACAACTCTAAATTAAAAATCTTTTGTAGTGATAATCTAAGAGATCCAGTAATTGACTTCAAAAAGAAAAGCATTAAACTTTGGATAAAGTCTTTTCGAAAACCATTTTTGCAAACTTCAGACCTGACCGTAACTTGCATTATAATAAATATATACTGCTGATTTTCTAACAGTTTAAGCAGATGTTAGATTTATTAATCTGGGTATCTCCCTAATGAAATATTTAACGATAAACTTTGTATTTTTTTCTCAGATTAATACCTACCACTGCTTCGAACTTTAAATCTCATGATATGCAATTATATCAAATTTTCTGTTTCTGTAACGAATCAAGTACAAAAAGAATGTTACTTGACATTCACTAAATTATAAAAGTTTCTTATTGAGTAATAGAAGTTTGAAATATCTCAATATAAAAAGAAATCAAATTAAAAAAAAAAACATTCGAATTGGAATTAAATTTAATATATAGTTTTTTATGAAATTAAAAAGCTTTGATTTATAATTTTGATTTTAAACTTTAATCGACACAACTAATTATTCGATTAAAGTTTACCAATTTTAAGTTTACTTTTGCAAAATAAATTTCTTCCCCTAAAATTTTGGCAAAAATATTTTTATTACATTTTTATTGCTTTTAACTTGAAATAAAAATTTGCAGGATGATGGAATGTTTTAAAAAAACTAAAACTTCCAGTGATTGTCCTTCTTAGAATTTATAAACTTTCGTTCGTCTACCACTAGAGGAATTCTGAATTATGTATTCTGCGTATCAACAAAGCATTTTTCCGAAAATTCCGCGAAAAGTTCTCAAGCTGGTAATTGAAAGTGATAAATAGCTTGCGACATATTGAAAGAAGTTCACGAATTTTGATGCAATGAATCTCATTCCTAAAGCTTGAAATGAAGTCAAAAGCTTAATTTTTCAATGGATAGGGAAGAATTGCCTCTAATGTTGCAAAACTGAAAGGTTTCTGCACATGAAGCTTACTGGGCTTCGCTTAAATTATTTCTGGCACTAAAGGATTTCAGAATAATATATAATGTAAATGTAGTAAATTCAGAAGTGTGGATGGAAAAGGTGAAGATCAGCGAAGATTAAGTTTAATCACACCAAGGTACTTCTTGATCCAGTAACTCACAAAGAGTTAATACAACGCGCATTGAATAGGATGATAGAAAGGAATAAAAAGGATGATGAAGGTGAATTAGCAAACGGGTCACGATGAGGCATTTTATGAGCCATAAATTCACCTAGTGTTTGACTATATTAAAAAATTGCAATTTTGTGCCGTTCCCAAAAAAGACAATTAAAAATATAAAAATAAATTCAAAAGTGCCTAGGTTTTAAGTCGCCCCAAAGTGCTCTTTTCAAGTTTAGTGTGGTTTATCGGTAGAGATTATCAATAAAGATGACGCAGGTAGAAGAGCCAAACATTGTATAGGGTACTATATGAAGATACATTTAGACTATGTATCTTCATGTAATTTTAAACATGGGAACGTTATGTATCTTCCATATATTTCAAAAGTTAAAAAATACTTTAATTCCATAAAAATATTTAATGTTTCCAATTAAAAATATCATGATAAATGCATTTTTATTTAAATCAATCCGATAAAAAGTAAAATACGATATTCTTAAGAATGGCATCCATTGCTTTTAAATGGCTTAGTACGTTAATGAACAAAAGACAGATTAAATTTGAAATATAAATATGTAACGTTTTGCCGAATGGCACCAAACTCTATTGAAAAGTGAAACCAAAGCATTTATTTACAGTTAAATCACGCAACATTTTTTTTATTAGTCCTTTTAGACTAATAAGCAATGTTTCCTTAGGTGATAAACTGAAAATTTTATATACCGTTTAAAACAAATTCAGTGCGTATCATTCCTAAAACCTCTCAAGTGTACTTTTTACAATACGTGTACGTTAATCACAGTTTTATTACTCATTTTTGGATTTTCCGTATTTTCCCGCGCATCAACAAATATATAACGGAGAGAATTTTTTTTTTTTTTTTGTGTGTGTGTGTGTGTGTGTGTGTCGTTTTCAAACACACTTTTACACGTACTATATATCAATTATAGCAAAGCTCGCGAAGGCTTTTAGTTCGGTTTGGCTTATTTTGTCATGAGAAAACACACATTAAGAGCCTTCAACCAATACGAATAAATGCCTTCGCGAAGGACTTTCTAAAGGAAATGGCTTGTATTCCACGTTTACATAACTAAGCAACGGAAACGACCATGCAGGCATCTAGATCGCCTGGAATAGAAGTAAGATCAAACTGCCAAGAGTTCAGAGAATTTACCCCTCGGCCGCTCTCAGCACTTTTGGGGCCTTACAAGACGGGTACCTTAGTGGAGAATTTTGTAAAAGAAATTGTTTCATGTTTGCATCACTTCAACAACACCCGATTACGGGGCAAACGCTAATGCCCAATAGTCTTTTTCCATCCGTCTACTTGTGGGTTTACATGACATATCTGAAGATTCAAAGTAATTCTTGCTTCATCTGTATGCTGAACCTAGTACCTTTTTTGATGCTAACTTCAAAGGCCCATCAAGGCTTCCTCTCTAAAAGATTTAAAATTAATTGTAGTAAAATCTGACAGATTTAACCTGTTACAATTACGTACTTGCTCGTTAGTAATATTTCCCCCTCTAAAAAAGTATAAATGCATCCTTACTAGAAGAAATTCTCAGCGTTGCAATAAAACATGCAATTGTTTACTTTTCTGTTGACAGGCGCCACTTAACCCCAAATATAAAAGCTGGTGCGAAATCTAACTAGATTGCGACAATAACAGTAATTATTATATATAATACATATAATGTTTAATATGCGAACAGCCTTCAGCGGCGTGTTATTGGTCTTAACAGCGATTTAAATAAGTTACTACATTTGGCGCACTTTTGACGACTGGCATCCTATTTACAGAAAAGTATCTACAATTGTTTACTTCACAAATATGATAAAGCCCAAAGTAAATTTTGAATTTTCAGTGCATGATTACATTTAAAAGCTATTTTTAATGCATGATTACATTTAAGTGGTAATCTCATTGTTAACATTTAACTATATTTATACGTACTGCCGAACCTTCCGTTTTCATATACGATGATCTTTTCGAAGCATATATCAATTGTTCATAGAAATGATTAATAATTTTAAAATAAAATTCGCGTACAATTTTTTCTGAAAATGATGAAGTTGCCGGAATAATGTGGTATTCCCTTTATAAATAAAAAATGTCACTAGGTAAAATATGATATTTAATAACGCTTCAGCTAAGGTTTAACAATTATCAGAAAATTCTGTTAACTTATATGTGCCTATTAACATTTTTCTTGTCATTTTTTATTAGCTGATATTTTTTATTTAATACAACATTTCTTTTTCTATTTATTGGATATTGTAAATATTTAGATTTGTATAGATCACAACTTATTACTTTAAACAATAAATCAATAAGCATTCCACTAAAATTTGACAGTATAATAATTAATATATTAATGAACAAAACGAAGATTTGTAACAACGTTCAATAACATGAAAAATTTTATTCGTCTTAAATTAACTGTATAAATAACTATATAAAATTAAACGCTGAAAAAAACTAGCGCCATTTTAATGCCCTCCCACCCAAAATCCCACCAAGTTTTCTTCAGAGAGGTGAATCATTATCAGAAAAATCCATGCGTTAGTCTTCATGCAACCGTAAGGCTATGCACATAAGAAATTTAACACTATGGACGTAAGAAAATCTGTTACTGTAATAACTGAAACAACACGAATGTTGCTAGAAAATAAAGATGTAGCATTATGCAGTAAAATTTTAGACACAAGGGAGTCGGGGACCTAAAGAAATTTTTCAAACTTTAATTGCGGTTTTCAAAGTTTAATTAGTGTGTTATTGGCCTTGGATACTCGGGCAACAAATTGTATACAGTTACGTTTGTATTTATTGAGAAGAATATTACTTGGTCTCTGAACCTTTATTTATTTGGAGGAAAAAATTTGAGCAAATTCTATTTTAAAGCAATATTACAATTTCTACAACCAATTGATTATATATATTATTGATCCAAACATAAGACGGACTTTTTTCCCCTTAAAAAAATTAAAAAGAACAGCCAAAAGATTTTCTGCATTCAATAATTTAAAGAGCAAATGTCATTTTCAGGCTACATACAGATGGCATTTTATTTTAAAGATTAACTGTACGTTTGATTTTGATGTCTCTTAATTTCTCATATGATCTTACATATAATAAAGAAAAAACTCACTCGTAAATACAAGCAAGATGATAATATTCACTAAAAGGTTCGCGTGGCATCCGTAATTCCTTTGGCGTTCGCCGTTCATTCTGTGCCGTCAGCTGACCATAGCGAATACTGACTGAATAAAATGAATGAGCGAGTGAGAGAGCGATGAAGATGCAAGAAACCGGTCTGCAAGTGGGTCGACCTCAAACCCAAAAGGAGTTCAAACTTCAACACATGACGTCACGGATCGACGCCCTGCCAGAACGCGAAAGTTAATAAGTGGGTTTAATGTATTCCTACCACTTTTGACAATAAGACAAAGCAGCACGAATCGTTAACTTATGACAATAAAATTTTTCATGGCAATAAACATTCGTTTTATCCCGTTTCTAATATGCAATGCTCACTAGTTATAAATATAAGAATTTGAAGAAACGGAATACTTAAATCTGTTGTAAACTGAGGACGAAAAATTAAATTCATGATATAATGCCACATAGTTTCGTTGAAACAAATATTCCAGCAAAAGAGTATTTGTGTAATTAACTTAATTACATGTATGTGTATTTCCCGGTGTCCTTAAAAATGTTGCAAACTATAAATTTTTACGCAAATATAAAAAAAATTCCACAAATTCGAATTTTTTTCAAATTTTTGCTACATTTTCATTAAAACTATCAAACTTTTTCCATATTTTCCCACCTTTTAAATGAATATATTGATTTCATTTAATGGTACTGATTACAATGTCAGAATTCCGCTAGTTCATAAATATAAGTTTCAGTTTTAAAAATGTGTAACATAATACATTTGTTTAGTTAAATGCTAGTTATTTACATCACTGCTTCTTATTTGGTAGATTTTTTTTTTTTTTTAGAGGAGTAAGGAAGTATTAACATTAACTCACGCCCAAGAAATTCTCTTTATAAACTCTAGATCGGGCAATTTCACTATTTCCCCTGCAATCTCACCATAAATTTTGCTCCCCTCCTCAATAAAATATTGCCCTATACATAGTTGTTTGTCACTACTGTATTTGTGTAAAAAGATGGCACATGAAAGCCCATCGATCCGAAAATCATATTGAAAAATTGGTGGAAGGGAGAGAAAGGTACGAGTTACTTCGATTCTATTCCCAGGGTACTCTCCGTGACAACTGGACTTAAGCTAAGAAAATATAATTAACTAAAGTTGGCACATATTACCAATTCCACATTTTTTTAATGAATGTACATGTTACGGTGAAACACCGAAATCTGGAGAATGTCGACTTTCACCGGTGAATGTCAACATTCACATAGTCGCTTGGTGCATGTCCGAAATATTTTCCAAATACTCTTATTTCTGACTTACAGTGAATGTCGACATTCACCATGTACTAATGGTGAATGTTGAATATATGAGAATATTATATTTTCTTCTCTGTAATTCAGTCGCGAAAAAACACACAATACATTCAAAAGGAAAAAGGGAAATAATAGAAGTTAAAAAACTTACTTAATTATACAGTACGTAGTAAATGAGAAAATAAAATAATAGTAATAAAAAACTTACTAAATTATGTGATTCAAATCTGATTCATTGCAACAACTTAAACTATTATGAGACTTTGAATTGCACAAGAGGCCCTTGCTTTTACAACTGCATTTATAGGAAACAGCCAGTCGCCTCTCTTTTCGACCTACACCAGAGCATATCTGTGATTATCGACATACACCGGTGAGGGTCCGAATGTACAAGAATGCAATATTATATTCGATCTTTCACCGACGTATTTGGTGAATGTTGACATTCTCTGGTGAAAGTTGACATTCTCCAATTTTGGTCTTTCACAGCAACATACATATAACATGCATATCTATAGCAGATAATTACCAAAATATAACAAAATTAATGCTTTAAATCACACTGACCCACACAAGAAAGCTGTGAGGTAGAGTTAAGTTTGGTGACATGATGCACGGTTACCACTGGAAACCATCCTTCACCAATCCATTCTGCCACAGAAATGTTATCCAAGAATATGCAGGCAAAATCATTGGCAAAGTTAATCCGGTTGGAAAGTTATAGTTCAATATTCTTGAAATATGCCTGAACATTTTAAACCAAATCTACCTATAATGCCTGGACATGTTTAAAGTATGTGAAAGGCTTAACAAAAGAAAAGGAAGCACTTTACATGTATTAGGTTTATAGATTTTCTTTAGACTGGGACAAACTTTCTATTATTCTAGCCAACATAATGAATTTGCCTTTCATTAATAAGGCCAAGACAAACACTCTGCAAAATGGATTTTAAATATTTTCCAAAATATGTATTAATTGTAATACCACATATCTCATTCACAATTTCATACAATGGCAAAAAATTAGCTGAAACAATTTTTAAATTTCAAATTTGCATTAATGGATTACAGCAGAAATTAAGATTTCAAATTTTGTCCTTATAATCATGCTTTATGTAAAAACTATTAACTTCAATCTGCCAGAAAAATTATTAAAATGATTCATTCAGAATAAAACTAATTAATTTGCTTAAGCATTAATCATCCATTCAAAAAGCAAAATAACTAACAAAATAAATAGGCTTGCCAATACCGTGTGATTAAAACTGCCGAGTTCTGCCAGTTTAAATCAGGTTTGGATTCTAGAGAACGAACTGGCTGCATGAGTATCTTAGCGATTCCCCTCCCCTCCCATCAGTAAAGAGCATAAGAGCTAATTTCCCTTAGAAAGTCCTCCACTGCATCTTCCCTCTCCCTAGGGAGATAGTCCTAATTGTGCTTTGCCATAATCAGATTATCCAATCCACTCCAATATTAAAAGCATAAGAGAAAACAGTCTATTAAGGTAATATCTGCACTTAATATGCAAAAACCATGATTCTCTAATTCTGTTTCAATTCACTCAACACAACACAATTTTTTAAATAACATCATGTTAATACTTTTTTAAATTGTATGAAAATTTCAAAAAGGGCTTTGCTAAAAGACTTCTGAATTTCTTTTCCATCTTGTGACAATATATCCCTAAAATATTTTTTAAATATTGAAAAGATCAATTTCTAAAATGATTATAAGAACACTTTAGAATTGAACTGTGCTATTGGCTTATCAAAGGCTATTACTCACCAATTACATAATTATACTGCTTGTGACAGGACTTCAATAAAACTCAGCAAATCATTTGCCCAGCAAGTTCCAAAATTTTTTTAAATAGTGGCAAGATTAACAGACATAAACTTTTTCATTAATATTAGCCAAAATGTTTAGAGGGGGGAGACAGATTCACTCTAAAAACTAATAATTCACAAGCTAAAAATGTGACTTTTTACATGCTCAGTGGTATGCATATTCATTAATTTAATGAAAAATGTATTAATACCTGCATAAGCTTCTTATCCAATATTACTTTTTTAACTTCTGGCATTTATGTTTATATTTCACTAACAAAATGTTATTTAATTTACCTCTTCCCTATCTGCCTCAATTTACCACAAGGTTCACTTATTCCTAAATTTATACAGATTTTAGTGACAAGCAGTTTTACTAAAATGTTAAAAGAACTGCACACAGCTGTGTGTAAGAGTTTTGGTCTGCCCATCAATGCTGCTTTGCCACCTAAAGTTCTGCTCTCTCTTGAGGATTCCATGCTGTCCTGAATTAGTGCAAGGATTGTTAAGTTAAAATTTAATTGGAAAGTTTGAATCTCTGTCATGGTCTTAGATGAAGTTTGTAGCCTCTGGTAAGATTAGATTAAACTGTTTGAATTTATAACTGTCTCAACGAAGTTTACATTTAAGCCAGTCCAGATTACTGGTAAATTTGGGTTATATATTCTTTTATTTTAACCCTCACAGATGGTGAGCTAGCAGAAATTTAAAGTTGGCATATTCCTATGTCTGTTTGTTTTAAAGTTAGAAATTCTACATGATAATCCCCCAACAGAATTTACATAACACCTTGATTTGATTGTAAATCAACTATCTAACTTTAATTGAACCCAAGATAAGCATACAAACTTATTGTCAAATCACTTGACAAAGGATAAATAATTTCATATTTCTCAGTTAGTTGTTAATGAAAAATTTTAGCAACACAGTTAAATATACTAATGATATTATATAAATAACTTAAAATTTGAGAATATACAGACATCAGTAAAAATACAAAACAAAATAAGTGGATAAAAATGCAAGGAGAATTTTTGCATGCGTACACAAAATGAATGTAATTAAAAAAATAAAATTAAATTACAGAAAAGTATTACTTCTGTTTTCTATATAACTTGACTTACTAACAAACTAACTTGACAATTAAACACCAATTAAAAAATTAATTACAGAAATGCAATTACTTCCAGTAAAAGAGCATTCAAACAGCAAAGCTGCGATACTTATACTAGATTTATTTCATTGCATGACACATTTTTAAAAAAAATTCTATTACTACTGAACAACCAAATTAAATATTACAATTAAACATGACCTATATTATAAACATTAAATTATTAGTGTAAATAAGTCTCATAAAGTGTCTCAAACATTTCCATATGCTTGTTTACACACTTGTATAGCTTCTAGTCCTAGTTAACAATAAATAATTGAATTAATAATTTATTAAAAAATATTGCATTTATGCAGATAAGCAAAAAAAACTTTATTATCAATAATCATAAATGTTAAAATTCTAATTTCATGAATTATAAATCCACATAAATTTAGCAAAAACTTATCATTAATCACACACCATTTATTCAAACTAACTTATTGTTAATCACTTAACTCAAAAATATATGTTTGTAAAATATACTTTTTTGTTAAAACTTATTTTCAAAAAAAGGGGAGGAGTTAACTTGTATTAATGAATTCTGTATTAAAACTTAAAAAAAAATCAGTGAATTTTAACAAAACATGTATTTTGAAAGCTACAAAATTAAATATCAATAAGCTTGCCAACATATTCTAATTTAAGGAAAATAACTGAATTTTTTTTTCAAACATACGAGTTTTATTTTTTCATTACCTTAAATTAATACCCAAAATTATACTTCTCCTATTCAAATATGAAAACAATATATTTGTATTAATTACTAAATAATTATCTTAAAAAAATATGCACTAAGCACGCACATACAGTTGATACTTACATAATCAAATACTCATTGATTTTTTTTTTTTTTTAGATCTCCAAATTTATGCATCTGGAGCAAGGTGCTTATGAACAACTTTTGGATTCAAAATGTACCATTTTTACACTTTTTTAGTTAAATGTTAATGGCATTTAGCCAAGGTAATTATTTCAGTTCTTGTAAAAGTAATGAAAGTAACACAAATAACAGGTTATTCACACATTAGTTAGTTGACATTATTCAATTCAAATCTGAATGCTTGAATTTTGAACATCAATGCAAAAAGAAAACTTAAAAAATAAAAGACAGGATGCCCAATTTATTGTTATAAATGCTTTATTTATAAAATCGTTTTTTGTCCTTTGAAAATATTTTCTTCCTCTTCCGTTCCAAATATTTTTCTAACTTTCCACTTTTCTTCAGCATTTGGAAAGATTCTACTAATTTTTTCTTCTTTATTTCAGCTGTAAATAAAACAGTTTGAATAAATTTTTGATCAAACAAGATCTATACATAAAGAGGGAATGTAAATAATTTTATAAAAATGGCAGGTGTAAAAGAAGATTATACGGTTCTGTGCACATTTTGTTACATCAGTGAAAGTGCCCAGTCTTAACTAATTTGGATGTGCTGATCATGAAAATGATGTTAAAAATTTTTGATTGGCTTTGATTTTAATGTAATAGAATAGGAAGCAGGTGCTTCTATCACAATTTGATTATGTAAGGAAATACTGTTGTGTACCTGACAATATCCCAGTGACATGTCAATGCTGGAATATACAAAGTAATCACTTTGTATATTCCAGAATAATAGTTTTGTTGATACAGATTTTGTTGATAAGATCAATAAAAGTAATTTTAATTAGGTGTGTAAAAAGCACACCTACAGCTATCATGATGTGGGAAATGCAGCTACTCAAAATACACAAAATCAGCACTGAGATACGGAAATCTACACTGCAAAGAGCAAAAATGTTACCTTTTGTGGAATGGTTGAATTATTGATCATAAAGATAAATAAACATAATTGAAAATATGAAGCTGAATTGTTGGCATCTGGGCAGTAAAAATGGGATCACCTAGCAAATAATGTGAAAATTTCCTCTTCTCACTACTATTATTTAAAACAAAAGGGGATCTGATTGTGTACATTGACTTTAAAGGTCTTTTTGATTGATGAATATATAACATAAGATAGAAGACTGGAGAATTTTTATCAACTCTTCCAAGTTTTCTTTGAAAGCATCTTTCCTGTATAGTAATAATGTTCTTCCTTCAGTGCTTACCTATCCAGTTGATCATAAGGAAACATAATGAATACATGTAAGTAATTCACTGATATCTGGAATACATTAGATCTATGCAACAAATTTGCTGTGATTCTATAGTTATTGCAATTTTGCTGAGCCTACAAAAGAGTTATGCACACTAATATTTTTTCTTGTGTGAATGAGACAGAGATTATGCCAGGGATTTACATCACAAAATAAGAATTGCCCTGTCTACAGGCAGGTTTTACTCCTGGTAAAATATTGCTTCACAACCTCGGGTAGATCTAAGAGCCAACCAGAAAGGATTGTGGTTAGTGAAGCTAATTGCTATTCTGAAGGGCCCAAGTTCGAATCTCAGACAAGACATGATTATTTGTTACAGTGTGTGTGAGGGCATGAGGGGTGAAAGATTCTTAGACCACCTCCAGGTGTTCTCCCTTATAATTCCATTTGGGGTAGAAGATTAACAGTTAGCAAGGAGTGACAATATCTAATATGGCCTAGATGGATGCACAGATGATGGCCTTATACCCTGTAGATCTATACAGATATTTCTTCCCTCATTTCATATCAGACTGGGGATGATAAAAATCTTAGTGAAAGCATTACAAAAAGATAGTCCTGCATTTGCATACTTATGCAGCAAATTTCCATGCTTAAGTTTGGATAAGATAATAGAAGATATATCTGTTGGACACCTGATCAGGTATTTTGCCAGGTACATGATCAGGTCTCTTAGTTTGAACAAAAATTTAGTGATTGTGAACAGAATAAAAGGCATTTCAACAAGTGTGTTAAGGTTTATTAGGGCACAGATTTATGAACAAATACTACAGAATCTTGCAATAGCATACAAAAAGACTAGGTGCCAAATGCCACTAACAATACATGTCATCCATCTCATTTGAATATCTTTACTGATAGCTGTGGTAATGTCATGATGAACATGGAGTCTGCTGTCATCAGCAAATCCCAGCAATGGAAAAATGATACAAAGGGAAGTTGAATGCAGCAATACTAGTCATTTCTGTTACAGCATTAGGAATGATAGGTACATCTTAGCTACCAAAAAAAAAAAAAAAAAAAAAAAAAATTTTCGAAGACCTGAACATTTAGTGTTTCGATCAACTATTCATTTAAGTGTTTAGCTATGTCTACTGTGCATTTCTGTACAATAGAATTGCTGTAGGAAGAAAAATGTTGGTTTTTAAATTTTGTTATAACTCCTAAACAAGAACCAATCTTAGAAAATAAGCTGTATATTTGTGTTCAAGAAGTGAAATTTCCTGAGAAAATGCTTAATTTCATATCTTTATTACATTTGATATCAATATCAAATCCTAAAAACAGGAGCCTCATAACCCCCATAAACACATTCCCGTAGCTTCTAAACAGCAGCTAATCAGAGAAAAAGGGCATAATCATATTCAGGAGATGAAATTTAGTAAGAAAAAGCTTATTTCATCTCTATAACAGGGAAAAAAGTAAAAATTTGTAGAAAAGTGTTATCAAAGTTTATTCATTGCACACCTATGCCAAGAAATTTAGATATACAGAGGGTACTGATTGAGAAGTGTTTACTTTATAATGTCACAAAAAGATAGCTGCATTTAAAAAAACTGTGTTATTAAGCCCAATTTTTTAAAATTATTATTATCATTACATTATGAAGAATAATTCTACACAAAAATCACTGGAAAAACATCCAGGAAATAGAAACACTGTACTTCTTCTATAATTGTATTCAATTAAGTAAAATGAAGAAAATTATTGCTTCAATGAAATACATTGTATGACAAAAACCTGAAGAGCTTGCCTTTGGTAATTAAAGTAGCAACATAATAAAAAACATAATAAAAAATATTATTGGTATCCACTTAACAACAACGAAACTTTAATCAACACCATTATTAGAGAATCACTGATAAATGTCAAAATTATTCTAATCACAAGTAACTCTAAACACTGATCTGTTATCACAAGCAGCTTTTCAAGTAATCTGATTAACATCACAATTAGTTTAATATACTTTCCTAAAATTTAATGTTATGCTTACAATTTTTGGGAATGTAAGGTTTCTTCCCAGCCTTTGCAGCTTCCATAATTTCATCTCTGAGTTGCTTTTCTTCAGCTTCTTTCTTTTCTTCCATCTTCTTGGCCTTTTCTTGATTTTTCTAAGTAAATTGAAGATATAAAATTTCATACATACAAATATATATACAAATATCATTATAAAAAACGAAATTTTTGAAAAAGTATTTTATTGAACCCTATTAAGCATTTTAAGTTTATGCACAGTTATATTATTTATGTTTACACAATTATAAATCTGCAAAGGCTTCCAAAACAAGACCTTACTTAAAATCAGGATCTGGAAAACACAAGTAATTAACACATCAAATATTTTTAGGCCAAAGGGGTGTTAGACCCAAAGGGCTCTTAAATGGCATTTTGCATCATTTCACTTTCTGCATTGATTCACTTTTTAAACTGTTGCCACCAAATATTATCGTCATGTATTACATTTAAAGAAACTAAGTAATGAAGAATCTGCATGAATGTATTTCGCATTGTAAAAAAGCAATGGTACCTAGAGCCATCAAATTTTGAATGACATAGTCCTCCAACCAAACATGGATACTTGGAAGTCTGAATTTTGAATTTGCTTTGTTAACTATTTCAAATTTTGTAAAACTTAACAAATTTTTTATATACAAACTCAATGATTTCAGAGAGAGCAATAGCAACACTGTATGGGGAAAAAAAAACACTTTTATCTCCCACGCACGAGACTGTGTATCAGAAATTCTAAAGATATGCTGTTTTGTTGTTTTTAAATATTTTATGATACTGCTGTTGAATTGAATTTTATTTGGTTTAAGTGCAAAGAACATGATATTTAATAAATAAAGGTGGCACACAAAACATTAAAAAAATTCCCATCTGGATATAATATATTACAATTTATTCATCTATATGAACATTATTTTTTTTTTATTTATTTATTTTTACATTTGCACATAACTGCAAAATTATTTACAAATTTCAATCTAAAATTATATAAGATTTAGATGTCATAAAACTCCTTTTCTTTCTTATCTTTTGGCTTAATTTCAATAGATTTTAGATTACATACTACTGCTTCACTACACAGTTAGAACATATAATTTTATGATTTAATCTAATCTAGAAGACAAAAAAATTTTCACTAACTAATGACAACAAATTAGTACTAAGATAAAAGTGAAGAATGGATTAGAAATAGAATGTTTCAAAAGTGATTCATAAGAAAACGAATTGGTACGTAATAAATATACAGAAAAGGAATCATGATCCATTTACACATAGAGCAACTAACTTTGTAAACTGTTTCTATAAATTTATACAAACAATAATTAAAACATGTAAGAATAATTGTTGAAGATATTATAGCGATAAGAATTAGCATAAGTTGCATTAATTGCAGTTTCAAAGGTTAAACAGAACCTTCTTGTTCAACTGAAAGAGTGAAAATGACAAATCATATATTCCATGATAATATTTGACAAAAAAATTTGAGAAAGTTCTAGCCATGGAAAGGAATAAAGCTATTGGCACCATCAAAACTTACACAAAGTAAAACTTTGCAAGAAGAAACAACTGGTAGAATATGACAAATAAAACACTCAGAAAATAAACATCTCATTTAAAACTTATTTAATATAAACTAAAGCAACAGACTGGAGAACAAATGCTGATAATATTACAACAAGAATCAACGAAAGTAGCATAAATTTGTAGAATTAGTTCCAAAAGATTAAATAGAACCTTCTTCAGATGCAGAGGTAAAAATTATGAAGAAGCACATACTCATGTGATATAAATCATTAAAGAGAAATGCATAGTAAACAACATGCTAAGCATCATTGGTAATCATTATTAAACTCCAATTTATATTCTTTCCATGTTCAGGATTCTACTGATCCATATACTAAACAAAATTTAAATAAAATAAAACTCAAGGGGTGGAGAAGAAATGATTTTTAAATGTAAAATCTAGCCTGAAAAAAAAATACAATATTATCATAGCTGTTAACTCTCACATATAAAAAACCAAGAACATTGCGCAGTGATGTAATATGAAAAGGACTCCAAATTAACAAACTAAAATTAACCGTCTGACCGTACAATGTTTTGCTAAGAAAGCACAAATTTCCTAAAACTACTATTAGAAGAAATTATTTTCTTGATTTTAATATAAAAATTATCCTGGTATTTTATACCTGGATTTATGTACTTTTAATACATTGTCTTAGTTTGTTTGACATATTTTAATATGCACGTAATATACGTTCTTAGAAATATCACAAAAAATATTCTAGAATATAGAAAAAATATTCTATATTCCGGTTAGAGGGTTAAGGCATTTTATAATATTAATACTGATATAAATTATATTAGCTTAAAATTTAATTTCTTATTCTATGTTTTATGTTCATAACTAATTTCACTTGATTTTGTAGTTCTCAAAATTTTATACTGACAAAAGTCCAAATAAGAAAGAGAAGCTTTCAGTTAACACATATGTATATAAACTTTTATTACAATCCTAAAAATCATGCTTTGTAGACAAACACATATACATTTCAAGAGCATTTCAACTAATGTTTTTTTAGGACTAAAAATATTTTTAAAAAGCCGATCTCTAGAATTCCCAATAGTGCTTGCTTTAAAATCATTGACTTTGTTAATTAAAAATTTGTTAAAGTTTTACAAAATATGAAAGAGGTAATAAAACAAATTCAAAATTCAGGTGTCCAGGTGCCCATGTTCAGTTGGAGGATAACATAATTCAAAATTTGATGGCTCTAGGTAATGTCATTTTTTCACAATGCAAGAAATGTACATGCATTCATGCAGGTTCTTCATTATTTAATTTCCTTAAATATAATCCAGGGCGACAATATTTAGTGGCAACAATTTAAAAAGGTGATTCACCATTTATAGTGAAATGTCACAAAATACCATTTTGAGACTAATAAATAGCCCTTCTGGACTAATAATATTGTTGTCATTCACACAAATTCAATAGTAAAACATAGCATGTTGCCAGTAACAAAATTATCCTGTTAATGATATCATAGAATTAAATACTGAGAAAATAAATGAGGCCAAAAAAATGCAACTAGTAAATACAAATCGAAACAAAGTACTTTTAAACCTGGTAAAAATAAAATTAGTAACTAAACTTTATAGCGCATTATTTAAAGATTTAAAGCAAAATTTTGTATTAATATTTATTTATTAAATGCTAGTTAAATGTTCATAAAATATTTTACATACGTCTATAGTGGATTAAAAAGTGTTCACTTAAAAAAAAAATCAGAAAAATTTTACTGAAACATGATTCGGAAAAAAATTTTAACTACCACAATATTAGTTTTATTAAGAGATCATGATGTTTCTACCATAACATTTTTTTCAATACTTCCCAATTATTTGCACCCGCTCTGAAAAGTTGCAAACATTACAAAGAAATGTTTGTTTGGCTGCCTTTACTTCTATTTCAATGATACATTCAATGCTGTTTACATTTTTACAATTTTTTCCAGCAGTAGAGTACTTTTGCACTATTGTTCTCCCATCAACAAAGCTATCTGTTTTTGCTAAAAAAAAATCTATTTTGGAAACTTCAGGGGTTCCCACATAAATACTTTTTGGCGACATGGTACATTGTTTCATTGATACTTTTCACAGCCTTTCAGTGAGGCTGCAAGTCATCAGACTTTTTTGAGACTATCATAATTAAATTAAGGATCAAACTCTTCAAAATTACATTTAAAAGACATGTTTAAAATTCAGGTATATTAAATGTCAGAAGATTCAACAAAAGGCCCAGAGGTAATATAAAAAAATGGAAGTTTTCCAAGACTGGTAGAGTTAGCAGCTCTTCTTAGGCATATAATATTAATAAATGACGAAAATCAGCTATTAAAATAAAATTTTAGTAGAATATTTATCGAAAAACAAAATAGCAAAAGAACAGTATGTCAAATTTTGTTAGGAATATTTTCAACCATTAATCATTTAAGATTTTATTGAATATAATATATATATGTAATGGGAAAAAAATCAGAAGTACTGAGGTGAGAACACTGAGACATAGATATGCACAAATACTGAAGGCATGGATACTTGATACTTAGAGAGTAGAATTCCTAATGACTAAACTTAGCAGTCAAGGCAATTTTAATTCCATTTTTATTTAAATTCATATTTATAGCCACAGTTCACCTGGCACTCTAATCATAACTATTTTCAAAACATTTACATTTTTTCAATACAATTGTAATAGGAAGTTAACACAGTGAAATGAAATGGCGTTAAAACAGCAACAGAGCTACAAGTGTAGTAAGCTTTTACCCAATATGGCAGCTTGCCAAAGAGGAAGGTTTTGATTTATTTTGGGAAGGTTTCAGGTCTGAAATTTTAGTTCCTCAATAATTATGTCATCAGCATTATGCAAGCTTTGCGGCACATATTAATCTAGAAATGGCACAATCCAGAAATGTTGTTACTATTTTTAGAATAAATTGGAAATAACAAAATTAAAAAAGAACAATTAAGAAACTACTACTAAATTGAATTCTAAAGTTATTTATATAATTTTTATCTTACATTTTCTTCATGTACGGGTTTGTGGATTTGGAGTGATTAATGACAACACCCGATGAAGTATCGAAACACAATTTATTAGTCAGTATTATTCAAGACAGCTCCAAAAGCACATTTACAGTCATCAAAGAACTACTATAAATACACTGAAACAATCAGCAACACAGCTTTCAGGCTATAATGGTGAAGACAGCAAAGCATCAGAGTATAGCTCCCGACTCTGCTGGGTCGTTCTCAGAAATCTATGTACTCTCGGGGCTCTCCACGCTACATCTCTCAATGCATTCAACGATACCCTAGAGTAAAGCTCCCAACTCAGTTCGGTCGTTCTCAGACATCAACATGCTCTAAGATAAAGCTCAACAATGCACTAACTCACGATACACTAAGAGACTCTTTTGATGCACTTGACAACCAACTCGGCACTAGACTACGAGACACTTGCTCACTCGCTATTAGCTGACTCAACTAGGCACTGAGTCTCTACATACCAGTAGGGTTTATATACCTTTTGGCTTAGGTTTGAGAACATTCTGGGCCAAACTGGTAAGAATTCGTTCCAGAAGGTTCTCCGATCGTCTATGGCATATCACCAATTTTGTTACCAAGGCAACCCTGCCTTCTCTTGCCATTTTCTGGCAACCCTAAACCTGCATTTTATCTTACCATGGTTGGACATTTTATAACAATATTTTGCATAAATATGCAAGTATATATATATGTTAAACATATATACATTGTAATATATATCTTACATATATATATATATATATATATATACATACATATATATGTAAAAGATAAATTATAATTTTAATCAGCAACCTTATTTAATTTCCCCTCTGTATTCTAAAAATAGTAATCTCTCTGCACTGCATCATTTCAAGATTAATCAATGTCATATGACTCTTACATAATTCTGATTATGTAAATGAAACTAAAACTCGAACAGCCAATAGTAATTTTACAGTAATATTAATTATCTAATCAAATGCATTGAGAACAAAAACTAACTCAGTCTGAATTAAGACTTCACCCTGAACATAACGCTCTTGCTATCTACGCTTTGGCCTAGCTGGAATGCAGTCTGTCTGCTCCTTCTTTCTTACTTCAAATTTATCAAAAATGTCAACTTTTGGAATAGGTGTAAATAATGTGTCAACTTGTTTGTAACTGCAACATGTTTGCTGAAATAAAAGTTGAATAAATCTATCTTGAATGCCAAGTTTCTTATTCATTGTGGACTGAAGTTTCAAAATCTCTACGCCATCAAAATTCTCAATGTTCATTACGGATTCAACTGCCTGCATTCTACTACAGAATCTATTACAACGAGCTGACAGAACACATATCCTGTGTGTTCAAATTCCAATGGAAAAATCCAATGCCTGCATTAAACGACCACCTCTTCAGATCTTTGATGGTGTAACAGAAATTCATAACCGATACTGAGTATCTGCAAGTTCAAAGATCTAAAAGAGAAAAATAAAGTATGACATTTACGGTGCACTCCCTTGAAGGAGAAGTGTTTCAGATCAAGGTCATTTGATCAGTATAGCAGCACAGTGAAATATGGCTTCTACACTTCAAATATTCACAATGTTTATGCATTTCGGATCATGGTGTAAAAGCAAATTAAACATCCAAGCTTGTTTATTTAGTGTTTTGAAGGTCAACAACCCTTATTAGTGAAATGTGAAATAGTGTTTCATGCTCGTTTGCATTTTCAGTGCTTATCTCATTCAAAGAAGGGAATATCATCAAAAGTGAAGTGCCAATAAGTTTCAATAACAAAGCCAAAATTTTGTAATCAAATAAATAAAATTTCAAAATAACTTTGTATTTATAAGTAATTGCATTGCTTTATGATCTATTTCTAGTAATATTTTGTTTAAATCATTTTAAAATGAAAAGTCGTTAATTAAAAAATGTCGTGATTTATTTTTAATGTAGTTTCATATATTTGAGTTCAAAAATACTGAATTTGATAAAAGATAAGTAAAGAATTTTTAAGATTTTATTTACAGAAGGTTTCTAATATGATTAATATTTTTGTATTATTGTTTAAATGGCTCTCAATTTATATTTTTGAATTTTTGCAATACTCTAAAAATGAAATTGTTTGAAAATTTTAAATTCTATGCATTTCTTCAGCATTTATCTTGAAAACATTAAAGAAATAAGTGAAATTAATACAGATAAATAATAATGAGCTTCTGCTAAAACCAGAGGGCCTAATAAAATAATAAAAATCAAAGAAAGCCATTTTATGAAGTGCAGAAACAAAGTGAATTAAACACTGATTGTTTTTAAATAAAGAGACATAAATTCTCTCATAATTCCAAAGAAGCAACTTATGCAAATTTAACCTGATCTTTGCCAACTTTCACTATCGAAGGGATAATATATAAATACTAATAATATACATATATGAATTCAGTATATTAAAATAACTTACAATCCTTTGTAATAAATATAAAATTTGCTTTTTCCTCTTGTGGTCATCACCTACATTTTCCAGTTCCTTTTGCAGCTCCTGTAAATTTCAAAATAAAATCATAAATACAACAATAAATTCAAAATAAAAAATAAAGAAAGATTGCACAGAAATTTTAGAAGATAAGTAGAATTTTTTTTATTTTCATTTATTTACACTTGTGACTTTATGTTCTTACATAATGTTTTATATGTTGTGACATTTTCATATGTCTGTATCATACAATAATGCCCTTTCAATTATGTTTTCCTTTTAAATAACTAATCAAATATAAGCATTGATTACTTTTATCTATTTTATGTAACTTCTCCAAAAAATTTCACTGATCCTATACAGAGAAAAAAACAGTATTCAAATCAATAAATTTAAATGCCACATACTGCAGTAATGAATACTGCAAAATCCTGAATTCAGCATCATATTTTCATTCTCAAAGCTTCCAAATAAACTGCTCTAACTACCATACAAATTTAATATGATCTGCATTATTAATAGACTATATCTTGAAAGATGACACATGATAGGGTGACCATATTTCGAAAACACCAAACCGGGACACTAAAAAAAAACGCATCAGTCTCAGTCTCATTTATTTTCACAAAACAATACAGTTTGAATCAATACAATTAAATCTAAATCACAGAAATATACGCACATGTGTTTATATATAATAAGTACATAAATGTTTAGAATTATCTTTTTCTAATGGTTTCATGCAAAACAAAATAAATTATAAATCGTCAATTATAAATTATAAATAATGTGTCACTTATTTATATTTTCTTTGTTGACCTGACTTGCTGTGATATTTTTGGTTTGGAGATAATGTATTCAAGAAATTCTTGGCAGTTCAAATCGTAATTCGTCAGCGCTTGAAGAAGGAACTCTCTACGGATGAAATGTCCAATCGATTCCACTCGTCTGTCCACTGTATATTCATTAGAGAAAATATCCGTTCAATATTAATGTTATGAGGTGGAATTGAAAACATATACTGACATATTTTTAAAATTTCAGAATATTTCTCAGCATGTTCACTACATTTAAAAAAAGCCACCCATTTTTCGTAACAAAGCATATTCACCTTCTTCCATTCTGTATATTTTTCAATCATTATTTTCTTTATGTTACTCATTTGATTAAAGAGTAGCAAACCATTTAACATAACTCCTCTTTCTTACAAATACAAACAGGTGGTCTCAACTTTCTTCCAAATAGGTATTTCTAAAAGTAACATCCAAGAAAATACGGATGCACTAGCATTTTCTTCCTTCCACATAAAAAGGTATTCGTATGCTGTTTTGTAAAAGTTGTCAGTTTCATGCTTATAATTAGACAACATCGATTGCAATACTTCATCTTTTTTCTCTCGTAAGACATTTTTTTATACTGATTGTAAGAAAATGTTCATTGGACCTTTCCTTAATGATGATTAGCATCTCTTCCAATATTGAATAAACTTTGATGCAGCATTTCTTGTTACCTTGTTATATTTTCTTAATTCCTTTTTTCAGAATCATACAATTGACTATGAATAAACCATAGTAAGGCTTCACTCAAGGGATTACTGAAAACTGTCAATAAGGTTTTTGGAGCTCTTTCCTCAGAAAGTAAAAAAAATTTTATTCCCTAAAAAATTTTTAGTATCATTTCTACTGCAGGAAGCAATGAGAGCCAATGTGTGTTTGAATGAGACAACATATTTTGATATTGGACTCTCGCGAAACTGCTAAATTCTTTTAGTCTTTCAGTCCTCATAGTATTAATTGAAAAATATGTAAATATTTTGACTATGGCCTCAATATGAAAAAAGAGTCTATCTGCGGCTGCTTGTATAGTATTGTGCATGATATGCAATCAGGCAACCAATATCCTCTATATTTTCATTTATTTGCTTTAATTTTTAATAAATATTGCACATTCCTTTTTTTTTTTTTTTGAATACCTCCGAAGTTTGTATTAGCATTATCACTGCAGAAAGATACACATTTACTTATGTCTAATTTAAATTCTTTTAACATGGCAATGCAAAAATTGGAGACCATCTCGGCTGTTTCATTTGGCAAAGAAGTGACCCTTAACAATTTAAATTGTATTCCTTTATACATGTCAAAATACTGGATGCCAAAAGGAAACATTTTTGTTGATTTATGATTGCTAGCGTCTGTAGTGAATCCATAAAAATTATTTTCTTTGATAATGATATTAATATTTTGAAGAGAATGTGGAGCAATAATTAATTTAATTAATGCTGTCATCTTGGTTCGCGCTGAGAAAAATTTACTTGCAATTACTGAATCTAAAACTTTTATTACTAAACTTTTATTATTGCAATCTGTCCTGTGAAATGTACAATGATGTTTAATTGTATGATATGTAGTAGTCAATTCAGATGCATTTATTTTATATTCTTCATCGGAACTAGGTTTGCTAAAAAAAGAATCTATTGCTCGTGAAGAACTTGCAGTTGATATGTTGCGAATATGCTTTTCTGAACCTAAGTGGTCCTTAATATCTGCTCGACCACCATGCCTAATAAAGGACATACATATTGTACATTCTACTTCCTCTACATGTCTACCTTTCCTTATGAATTTCCATTCTTTCAAGTAATCTTCTTTATATGGGCATTTATGCTTCGGCATTTCAAGGGATCTAAAATTAAAATAGTAATTAATGAAATTTAATTTTATATTAACTTGATTTTTAAAAATTAGGTTAAGTTGAAAAAGGAAAAAACATACCTTATCACACTAGGAGTCGAAAACTAACGTTTCGAGTCTTGAGCAAAAAGTGTACTCTCAAAAGATGCAAAGCTTGAACCAAAACACTGTTATCTGTATGAAAGCAATCAGCAAAGTGAAAAACATACGAAACACAGGTTCATTAGCCCCCTTCCTCATTACTATATGGTCAGTGCCACATGGAAAATGTAAACAAGTACGTTCGTGTGCTTAAGCTTACAACCATTTGCACCTGTTTCGTAAAACGAGTGAGCTGCTTGCTCATGAATAGCAGTATTTTTTTCGAATAAGATTTTTGTAAAATATGTAAAACCGGAATAATAGACCATCCCGAAGACATTTTTCAAGACAGCAGAACAGAGTACCTAAAACCGGAAAGTTTGGTCACCCTAACACATGATATTAAAGTATATTATTTGATTTCAAGTCCAACATTTTTACATTATTTACCTGTCATTCTTTTTTCAGAAGACTAACTATATAAAGAAATAGCTAAAAAAATACATACAGAATTTTTTTCAAAATTACAAATCTGCAATTTTCTTTCTCATTAAAGACTTCTAGCTGAGAACTTCTAGCTTTCTAGACTTCTAGCTGAGAAATAAAACTTTGTAGTCCATATGCAATTAACACTGATAGAAATCAAAGAACTATGTCATACTTCATATTTTACAGACTAACTTATTTTAAAAAAAAAAAACACACATGAATAATAAAGCATTTAGGTCCCTTTTGATTACCCGCACCTCCCCCCAAAAAATGTACTCACGAGGCAAAGCACTATATGGTCCAAATAGTTATGTGATAATTCCTCAAATCCCAAAATGCACTTATGTAATAACTCAAGTACGCATGCATATTTGCAGCCCTCCAAATTCAATGATAATTTTTCTGATAAGTGCTTTTTTTTTTTGGTTTTTTCTCCCCATTAAGTAATTTTCCCCCACCCTTGTAATGAATTGCTACCTTATGAAAAAGAAAGCATTGCATTTCTTCAGAAATATGGCATTTTCCCAAATGCTAGAGAATGCGAAAATTCCTATTCCATAAAGATGCATTTTTTAAATTATCAAATTTTACGCAAATGCAATGTAAAGTTAAGCAAAGTGCTAGAATAGAGAATGGCAAATTTGTGCAATTCTCTGATTTTTTAAAGCACACATGGGAAGAACAATGCAATGTACATAAAGATTTCTTGAAAAAAGAAAGTGCTTTATGGATGTTTCTTTTTTAAATTCCATTCATTGATTGCTCTTTTATTCTTAGTGCACTGCCATTTTGAAAATGGTTGTTGCCTTTCACATATTAGCTTTGAGAAAAATTAGTCAGTAACAAGTTTGCTACTTTCCAGGATGGGGATGCAAGTAATCAGAAACTACTAATATTTGATTATTTTTATTTCATTAAAAATTTTGTAGGAAGTCTGTAATAATTCTTTTGATTAACTATACAATCCTCCAAAATGTTATTTGTATATGTTCAACAGAGTAATAAAACAATTAATTACTTCTTTTTCTCTCTTTTTGATATCATTTATGAAGGAATAATTTTCTTCAAAATGTCCTCTGTTAAAAGTTCCAGACAAGTCATCAAACCTAGGATCTCTAGGATGCTGTAAAATAGGAAAGAAGAATATCAGGAAAAATAATGATTTCTGAAAGAAGAATCTCAAAAGAAAAATAATATTTTGATTTAATGTGCATATTTAGTGATACAGAAATTAACTACTTTAGGATAATATTACACTAATCAGCAAAATAAATGAGCAATTTAAGATATAGACCATAAAATATCATTTGGGAAAGGAAATTAACTTTAGTTACAAAAGAATATATTTTATAATGTCGAATTTAAAAAAAAAAAAAGAAAGAAAGAAAGAAAGAACGCAGCATACATTAACAAGTTGAGATAATTTAGCCAAAAAAAAATTTACAGTGTTAATGCTTCAAACTAATGTCTTATTAAAGATTTAATTGGATCTGTAACAAGAAACAGATTTCCATAACTCTTAACATAAGACAATTTCCTGACTAGGTTAATTCATTTCTAGCTGAGAAATAAAACTTCTATTTTAATGGTACTTAATAAATCATAAAATTGGTACTTTTCAGTTACAAAAGTGCCACTTGGCACTAAACATAAACATTGGCAAGAAATTTAACTTGAGATAGGAATAGCGACCCTAATGATATATATGTAACTTCATGAAAAAAAAAAAAAAAAAAAATGGCTCTTTTATTAAATCCTTTTCTTCAAAAAAAAAATAAATAAATATTGAAACTCGAAAATAAGAGCACATATAATTACTCTAACCAACAATGTGGAATACAGCATTCTTTATTACAGCTGACATAATTCTGTCAACATGAGCTCATGATGCCAGAAGTAAATTGAACGGTTATCAAAAAAGAATTGCACAAACTTTCGAACTAGCATTTATTCTGTAAATCGTTTTTGCAAAAATAGCCTTTCATTGTTCCAACAGTAATAACAAAATACAATTTCATTTTATGGTTTTCAGAACAAAGAATTAATGAAACATTTGTCTAGGAAATATTTAATGACAAATCTTCATCACAAGGATTACAAAGGATACAAACTACATCACAAGCTGTACAAATGATATCAAAATCTGGATAAACAGGTATCAAGATATATGAACAAAGCAAAGGCAAAATGAAATATTTGGAAAGGTGATTTTTCAAGTTATTTGATACTTCATGACAAAATGTAATAGACATGACTAATGTATCCCAAGAAGATAAAGAATTTCTTAGGTCACAAAGAAGATCATATGAGTTTGTAACCAAGATAATAAGAACTAAGAGTACAAAAGGAGACAAAAATGATTCATATAAGATTAAGCATTATAAAGCTATCGTTGAAATAAGACACTTATACTATAAGACTCATTTTCATCATCATCAGCACTTAATGACAAAGAGCCCAAGTTTTTTCACCTCCAGCAATGAAAAAATTATGTTCAAGTCCTAGATTAAAACCTTTTGATCAGACACTCCCATCTCTTTGGGATCAAGAACAACTCTCTATTTGACACGAAAGTACTTCCTTTATAGCAACTGCAAAAAGTCCACGATGTTTAAAAAATTCCGGATCTTCACTTACCATTTACCAAGCTCGGGTGATCAATAGAAGTAAAATAGCAAGGAAAACTGAAGAGTCACTCTTTGAAAAGCTTCCTCATTTGGTCTTGCATTGGCATAATAAACTGTTGCCCTCAGTTTTCCATGACAGTATCAAAACTTTGGAAGATAGAGTTGAAGTTCTAGTGATTGACAAAGATTTTGAGCATTTGCTTGGCATACCTGTTGCCCTAAAAGGCCCTGGTAAGCAGATGGCTGAAGTCATTCTTTAGAAAGTGGACCGATATGGGCTGCATGACAATACAGTATGATGACAATACCATCAGTATATGTCTTTTGATACTACAGCATCTAATACAGGACTGATACAACAGACATGTACCAGAATGAAAAGGGAATTAAAAAAGAAAGGATAAAATGGCCAAGGACGAACAACAAAAACAATTCTTGTTGAGGGTAATCGAGCATCATACAAAAATTTTCACCATGAGAAAAAAAGAAGAGATTGCAGAGTTGATTAATATAACACATGTTTGCCTACCATACTGTCTATTAATCTTAGTGTCTAATTTTAATATTATTTTAAGTTTGTGATTTCTAGTATTCCCAATAAAAGTAATTAACATTGAAAAATATATTTTTTGCCTACGTTTACAAAACTGATCAATGTGTGCAATCTCTAAATACTATCCAGCCTTCATGAAATATGGCAGGTTCTACTCTGATATAAGCCCCCGGTTGCTCCCCGGATATATGTGGTTGCCGAATGTGGCGATATGTGTTCTGTGCTGGTTTTTGGCGCGATTGTGTATTCCGCGATGGTTTTTGGAGGAATTTTTTTGGTATAGCAACCCTTTTGACGTTGAAAGTTGAGTGGGTGCCGTGATTTTGTTCTATGTTTGGAGTTTCGGTGTGTGCGCGGGAATGGCATGTCTTAGATTGAAGGAAATGGTTGAAAAGTTTCAGCCGCGCATTATGGATTGTGTTCGGGATAAATTTAGTTTGAAACGGTACGATGTGGGTGTAGTTAATGAATCTTTTGTTCACGGCTGTGTGTATAGTGATAGAAGCGTATTTTTGGATTTTTTATGGGAGTCCGGGTTTTTGAAGCGGAATATGATGTGTCATAAGTCCGAAAGAATTTTGAATGGTAAGTGAAGCTATGTTTTTTCTCGTGTATTTCAGGGAATGTTAATGTATTTTGTAATGTATTTAATGAATATTGTATTTAAGATGATTGTGTTATTAATGAATTATTTCTTCACAGTTTGTGTTTATGCGTACAGTATATATTTTTTAAAATTTATTGTTATTATTTTAGCTTACTTTAGCGAGGTTTGCAGAATGTCATGATTTCTGCTTAGTGCCATGAATTCTGCAATTCTCTGATGTTTTTTTAAAGTTAAAACAGATCGCTGTGTACATGATTTTTAAGGGAATTATGTTATTAATAATGAATGATTTGTTCACTGGTGTGC
This sequence comes from Stegodyphus mimosarum, assembly GCA_000611955.2. NCBI lineage: Eukaryota > Metazoa > Arthropoda > Arachnida > Araneae > Eresidae > Stegodyphus > Stegodyphus mimosarum. The sequence goes on from KK117266.1 coordinate 269,347, forward strand.
TGGTAGAAGTATATTTTTGTGGAAATGTATTGTTATTTTAGTTTATTTTAGCGAGGTCAGAGCTATGCGATTATTTCAGCGCAGTGCCACGAATTCTGCAATTCTCTGATGTTTTTTAAAGTTAAAACAGATCGCTGTGTACATGGTTTCACATCAAACATTTTTGGTGAGAAACTTTACACTTTTACTATGTAAATTTTTTGTTTTTATTTCGGACTTACAGTCTAAATTGTGTGCAAAAACGTGGTTTTTGCACATGTGAAAACCGCGTTTTTGCAGACATTTTAGGCTTAAAGTCCGAAATGGAAACAAAAAATTTAGATAGTAATGACGTGTCATGGAGTTTCTCGCCAAAAATGTTTGGCGAGAAATTTGTCGCCAACCGGGGACTGATATAAGAGTAGTTCCATATGGCATATATACATTTTACATCATTGGAATTTCAGAAGTAAAGCAAAGTCTGCAAAAATTTTACATTTTATTTTTTGCCTTACAAAATGAAATACTCTAGTAGTCTTAAAAATCCATTTTAGTATTTAATGTAGCAAAGTTCTACAGCATCTAATTCTTTCTCTTTTCCCCATTGCTACACCAACAAAAGAAAATCAGTATGAGCAACATCCCACTCCAAACAAAAACATCTTAGAGTTGCATTTGTTTTTTAGAACAAATAGAAAAATTGTATCCTCCCACAACTACTAGAGGTTGAAAAACATGGTTTGGGCTAATGTTAATAAATGCATAGTCATTGGCCATGATGTGATTCCTAGTCAGGAAGTATTTAAAACAGACATATATGAATCTCAGTTAGTCATGAGAAAATTACTTTTACAGCACAACTGTCTTTTAGCCCCATAGGTGCTATTAGTCTCAAACCACAGATTTTTGTCTATATCACTTTTCAAATAAAAGGATTTTGTCACTAAATGTTATCACCATGTATTATTTTTAAAGAAATAATATAACAAACATATATATATCTATA
>KK117266.1:270384-296181 GCA_000611955.2 Stegodyphus mimosarum
ATTCATAACACAATGAGTTTTAAACATATGCTCTTTTTATATATTTTGTGATTTTGCTCTTGAATTTTATATGGCATAAGTGTAAAGAAAGTCATGTTAAATAAATCAAGTTGAAAAGATAAAAAGTTAATTATAAAAAGATAAAAACATTTCTGAAAGTGTTGCGGAGCAAAAAATTTACAGGTTTGCTTTTTACATTTAACTCTCTGCCTGACCTAACCCTAACCTGGTGCTGTGAAAAACTAAATACTAAAATTCTCGTAAAAATATACTGAATTCATTAAATTAATTCAAAGATACTGGTGATTGAAACTAATTACTTTAAAACAGATCAAATTTTCATAAATCCTCAACGTAGTAAAATAAGGTTTATCATATCTACTCTCAAGAATAAAGAAATGAAAATATCCTACCTGGTGTTTTGTTAAAATTAAACATTATTAATCACATAAGATGCATTATCGAAACAAAATCATCAACATGCTACCTCTCACTAAAACCAACTAAATCAGCTCTGCTTCTCGTAAACACTTAAATTTCAACACAACTTTAGAGATAGACACAAACACTTTTCATTTAAGTATAAGATGCAGCAATTAAAACACCAAGGAAAAATACGTTTCACACTAAGAAGTCAATATACCAGTTTGAGTTTAATTAATAAATCTGATCGTATAGTTACAAACATCATTAAATTCTCCTACACCTGCAATAAACTACCCAGGTTCAAATGGAAGTTTAACCATGTTTTCCGTAAGGATCACATGAATGACCTACAGTAGACCACCAGATAAAAACACAAAAAAAATATATATAATAGTAAATAAATAACATACATTTATTTAATATTCCAAAAATCTTAATTATGGATAGTTGATCAGACTACTGCTACAAAACATTATCCACAAATTTCTCAAAAATTTTCATTTGACAATCTGTACAACTAACAATATTGTACCCAAAATTACTAGTCATGCACCTTACAATAATTGCATAATTACCACTGAGCAATAATCAAGTAGTTTCAAACAATTTTACAATCTTTAAATAGTTATAAATCCTAACAAAATCTTAATAAACACTTTACAATTATGATTACTTTAAACAGCACTCAAGATTTAGAATTAATTTAAGGTCACTAGTAAAGCTAATTTAGAAGAACTTATTATTCTTTCACCTGTGAAACCTCAGTATATTTATCTTCGGACATACAGATATAATTAAATTTCTTGATAGAATCTCACATTTACTCTCCCTTAATTAAAGTGATGACTCATGATAACTAAACATTTAAAAAAATAAAAATCACTCCCTCAAATTAATAAAACCAATAGTAATAAACATAAAGAGAGGGGGGGAAATAATCACTCACGGAAAAGCCGCATACCGACCAACTGTAGGACATGAAGAGCTGTCGAACCATTTCTTGAAACCATCGAAATCAATATACGGAAAACGGTGAAATAGTTCCTTCCAGTGGTGGAATACTTTTCATAAATCCAGTACACTACTCTAAGTCTAGAAGCAGCCTCCCCATTTCTTTCAAAGTTTCGTGATGATGACGACAGCAGGAAAAATACCAACAGCAAGGTCGACACATCATCTATGTTCTCAACAGTTACCTTGAGCTTCAGCGAGAGCTTTAAAGTTCACCGATGACGATGACAGCAAGAGAAACACAAATGGGAGCAATCTTACATTTTCTTTCGAGCACATTTTTTTCCAACGGGAAAACACATCAGCAACTGAACAGATCCCAACATCTGAGAATTGGACATAGCTGCAAAATTTCAGTCAGTTTCACCGAAGATGCAATGATAGGAACCGGCAACTCTCTCAGACAAGTTCTTGCCCCCATAATATCCCACACCCGCAACCCTACAGCGGATGGTATCGGCACCGAGAGGTTGGGATGGTAGGCCTCTCCCTCTCCTCAAAAAAGTCTCGAAAATCTGAAAAAATCTTAAAATCTCCCTCCGCCTCTGTGTGCAACCAATTTTAAAACCTCGCAACCCCAAAATGTGGACCGTTTCTATAGTTACTGTTGGTTCAAAAAATCCATAAAATTAAAATTCACCAATCCTACACAAAACAGTAACCCTCTCTAACCACTAGAAAGAGAGCAATAAATACTAACCAAAATTCTAAGAAAAGCAGTCCTCTCTTTTCACAGTGACAAGCTCCTATTTCTTGCGCAAAACCAAGGGAAGTTTACATCGGAAATCGGTTAAAGATTGTGACGCCAGTAATCATTTCTCTTCTTCACACAAATCCTAAATACGGTGAAAATGCGCTTTAGCCCACTGCTTGGCGATGTTTTGAAAATCGCCAATTCGACGCGTTTCTGCGAAACGTCTTTGCAATTGCAACCTTCCCGACGCGCTCCGCGAAAACCTACTGTAAACAAAACATAGAATTCTAAAGCATAAATTAGTATGGAAACTCTTTCCACAAAAAGATAATAAAATAATATGCAAAACGAACATTATGATCATTAAAATATTTGTCAGTTAGGTTTAAATTAATTACTTACATTTTATGTTGTAATACTTACACATTTTATGCCGTTACATAACCTTCCCGACACGCTCCGCGAAAACGTAACCAAAATGGCATCGAAGATAGAAGGATTATTTTTTATAAGGGCATTAAAATTACAAACGATACCATGTACACACCGTTCCGTTTTAACTTAAAAAAAAATCTGCGAATTGCACAATGTAGGCAACGTGCACAAATGAACAAAACCATGTGCACAGCATTCCTTTTAAACTTAAAAAAACTTCAGCGAATTGCACAATGTAGCCAACGTACAAACAGTCAGCCATGTTGGCGGATATATGATGTTACCCATGTTGGCGCGTTTATTGCTCATTCAAAAACAATCGCCGCCAAGCAGTGGACTAAAGCGCATTCCAACCCTAAATACTTTTACCCCATAATTCTATCAAAAATCGCTGCCACTAGAGCTATTAACCTTTGAACGAGAAAAACAAATGTTTGGCCCCACAAAATGAGGGGACGATAAATGTAGTTGGCCACCGACCCTTCACCCAAAAATTCTCCGTTCGTGTGAACTGAAAAATTGCCTATTTCTGTACAAGCTTTCCTGCAAACTTAAAGAACTTTACCCAAATAAATGAAAGAATTTAAACAACACTATAATTTAAAAATTAAATCTCACACATGAACATTAAAATTTCACTATTTACTGTAAATTAATAAAATCGTTAAGCACTGTAAAATAATACTTAAGAAATCTACACAACACAAGCCATTTTAATAGAAAAACTGAACATTTATATGATAAAGTAGAAAAAGACTAAAAAAATAATAATAAACCATATAACAACATTCTGCCAAGAATTCTAAAAATATGCTGCTTTTAAAAATTTTGTCATTTTGCTGGTGAATTTTATATGGCATAAAGAAAGTCATGTTTAATTATGAAGTTAAAAAGACAAAAAGGACACTTTCTTATTATAGTGGTCCCCAAGTTTGAATTATAAACTCAGAAAAGACTAAAAAAAATAGAAAAATGTATAAAAATATAATTCTAACAGTCCATCAGAAATTCTGAAAATATTTTGCTTTTAAAACTTTTGTGATCAGCTGTGCAGTAGACATGTTGATGTATTCACCTCAAATGTTCCCTTCTATGAAGTGACTTAAGTAGCACGCAAATGGCTAGTCATCATGCGTTCAGACCTCCTTTGTGAAGCCTTGTATGCAAGACATTGACATTGATACCGACCTTCCAGTAGCTGCAGCAAGGGATGATCTGAGCTAAGGTTCTGTTTCTTCATGCACATAAGAACAAATACAGTTTATCAGCCCTTGTCATAGCATTTGGCCATCCTCGACTGAACCTCCTCGATGCCAAATCTGTGGTTAGAAACTATTGCCAAGTGCATATGACTCACATTTAGCCATCTCACCATTTCTGTCCGACTTTGTTCTGCCTCTAGTCTCCCAATAGCTCTCCATCACAGTTCTTCAAGCAGACGAAGCAATGACTGAAGGTCATTGTTACAAACTGACTACCCAGATTTCTGATCTCTCCTTATCACAGCAAATTTGCAGGATTGCTCTGAAAAATACAACTTTATACTCCTCGCAGATGATGTATTTCAATTGCAGCACCACTAATTTTCATATTGCCGTTTTACTCAGCAATTCTTATTTGAAAACATATTCAAATTCGATACGGATTGGCTTATTTTTCAACAAGTTATCACTATTTTTGTGATTTTTTTTTTTAATGTTTGGAAACCAGTGTATAAAAGCATACGATTAACGTGAAGTTTATTACAGTAAAGGATATGAAAACACTTGTAAAAACACTTACTAAATAATTATAGTCTTAACTTTTATTTGATTAAATAAAGAATAAAACTTGACAAATAATACAGGTTAACATTAATTTACAACAAAACACTGTTTTAATAAACGCAATAAGTCCAATCAAACCTTTCTTTTTACTTGAAATACGTCTCGGAACATCGGAACTGGAACTTTAGATGATATTTCTCTAGGCCTGTTTTTATTCGCTCTAGGGAAAGTAGGAATATCTTCATTTCGTGGCATAGTTAGTTTTTTTTCCTGCACCATGCAAAAAAAGAAAATAAAACGCAAAAAAAATATAATTAGTTATTGCGATAAGCTAAATGGTTTTAGGTTTACATCTATAGAAGCACAATACATTCTCATAATATTAAAGATTTTCGACAGTTCGACCAGGTTCGATTTAACCATGGACTAAACACAGTACATAAACATGCTTTTTATTACACATTAGCTTAAGTCGTTTTGCCCGTTGAATGAAAAACTAAATAATCAAAGTAAAATTTGGTAATACATAGATTTGTATTCTGCTGCAAAACAAGATAAATTTCAAAACTGACAGTGAATTTAAAAAATCAAATTAGACTGTTTAAATTAAAGAAGTAAGGTTTGCATGCTGTTACAGTTTCATGCAAGACAAATAAAAAGGGGCAAGTAGGGGAGCTAGTCTACTATTGATCTTTCCATTTAAAAGCATTTAAAAACTTTTTCTTTCAGTACATGCATACAACAATTAATATTTATAGGAAATAACTCTTCTCTATATTTCCTAAAAAAGACTTGATGCCTAAAAAAAAAAAAAAACCCTTAATTTTTTTTTAAGAAATGAAGTGAGTTAATTGACATTACTGAACGCCATCTGGACAAAATTCGATGTTTCGTAATACTCCCAACAATCTGAAAGTATTCGTTTTTGAGTTTCGTAGTGCATTATAGCAAGTGGTGTTACATGTGCTGCTTTGCAAATTATTTATAAGTAATGGCCTCTAGTTCAAAGTGAGTTTAATGATTTTCTGTATCGAATGATTTAAACTGTGTGTTTCTATTGAATATAATTTTTTAAATGATGCGTAAATGTGTTGCCCTATATCTCGGCGGTAAATAATTGACTTAGATCGTATGTAATTACTTTTTATTTGGAGTTCATTTGTGAGGGTTGACATTGTTTAGGATTAAGTCTGAGATGTATTTTTCATAAACCTTTTTAGGACCATACTGTGTCAGCTTAACGAAGAAGTAAATAGTTTCCTGTAACAAACATTTTTAATAAGTAGTTTTTTATTTGATTTTTTTTCTAGACGTTTAATGTAGGTTTGATTTTTGTTCCATTTTTAAATATGCTCAGTATTACTAAGTGCTAGTATTTGCTAAAGCCATAACAGTACTTGTATTTTTAAATTTTTCTATATAGTGTTATTTTTTGTGTTAGTTGTATTTCTGAGCATTGACATGAATTTTTCACCTGAAGTATCTGTAACATTTGACTTTTTATCATAAGCATTTTTAATAATGATGCATAGTTTCTTTATTCATAGATATAAAAAATTTTTAAATAGATAAAGGGTAGTTTGATACTTTCTTTCAAGAGTTGCCTTCATGACAAAGAGGAAGTGGCATGTTTACAATTTCAGTGATATAAATGTTACGAAAAATTAACAGAGATAACTAAAATTATTTCTAGTTTTGATACGGAGGTTACGTGTTTTTTTAAGCTGTGTATCTGCTGGAAGAAATATGAGTTAATATTGAGCAAAAGTAGTCCTACGTACTGCAAATTAGAAGAAAATTAGTTGACTCTAACCTAAAATACAGTAATAGCCACTTATGCATTAGACCAGAGTTTCTAAACTGGTGGGAATATAGTCAGCCTTTTATTTAGTTGCTAAGTATTTGGTTTTAGTGTAGAAATATTTTTTTAAAAAATTATTCAAATTTTGGTATTTATAACATTTTCTATACTTTTTGTTATTTAATTTTAAAAAACACATGTTTTTTTTTCGCAAAGGATCTGTTTGCACTTCCGCAGCGGGGGTGTGTATTTACTTGCCAATGGCTAATCGGCCATGATTTTAGAGGTATGCAGTTAAGTTACAAGATATTTAGCATGGAAGTAAAATGAACAGTTTGACCATCATATTTAAAGCATAAAATTAAAGAAACATGTTAAGACATAATATCAACCAGTTAAACATGATATTCAAAGCATATAAATTAAAGTTAGAATTAAAAAGCACAATATTAAAGGCATATGAATTAAAGATACCAGGGGAAAACACAATATTAAACAGATTAAATGCATATAAATTAAAGATAGCAGGAAAAAACACAATAAGCAAAATTCAACATATTTTTTATGTTGAATTTTATGTTGAATATTTTTTATATTCTAATTCTTTTATTGTAGAAGAGTTGCATATAGTAATACTTAAGCTTAGCAATACTTCATATCTCTAAAATTTGTATGGCCCTGAAAAGAGCCTTTTTTTCCCCCCAAAAGTTTTGCATTTTATGCAAACAGTTTTTCAAAGTTGTTTTTTGAATTTTCTTGCTGATAGCTTAAAGAATTTTATTTTGAATCAAGTGCCTTTTTCATAATAAATTTGACGATGCCAAGAATTTTCAATAATATTCAAATCCTTTAGAGTACATTGTAAATAAAACTAGAAGAACATTATACATTTTGTTATCTTTCAAGAGTCATGCAAACTTTGATGACCCTGGGAATACATAAAACTATTTTGTCATCTCAGAGAACCAATAATACTTTTTATTTCATTCTAATCATCTGTTGTATATAAACATTTAGCATCCTCTGAAAAGTTCTTGTCAAAATGCATTAAAAATGTATCAAAATTGTAAGAATGAAAACTGATTTAATTCTTATTATTTTAGATAAAAATAACAGTAATAAAAAATTAAACCTTTTTTAAAATTATTTAAAACGTATATTATTTGAAGCCCACATTCATTACAATGTTTTAGGAGTCAGGCACCCTATGGTTCTGTGCATTTAAAGTCTTTTAAGAATTACATAAAAACACAGCCATACTATTGTAAATAACTGTATTATCAATTATCATTCACCACCTCATCCGGTAGTGACATACCGCTAGCCAAAAAAATTGGGAGTCCTGGACAGATGAGAACGCACTCTTTTAGTGAATTTGCGAATCACCTTTGAACTGATATTGCCATTTTTGGCAGTGTTTGTATTTACCGAATCCTTTGCGGAAGGGCTTCCAACACATTAAAAAATAAGGAGTACTTCTGCAAAAAAATGTAAACACCGCCAACAATCACGATAATAGTTCAAACCTGGGTATCTGATTTTTGAAGGTAGCAGCCTGTTATGTTGTTTTTGGTTTCTTGTATTGCTATTCATAATTATTCACTTATTAGTCAATTAAGGAAGTTTTCTGCAATGGTACGTCTCAATTCCTTCATCAAAAACATGTCCACAACAAACAACACATCAACAGAGATATTGGTGCCGCTGATTAAGAAGCATGTGGCAAAGGGAACAACTATTATGACTAATGAATGGCAGACATATTCATTCTTAGACAAGTATTATGTGCATCAGACTGTTAATCCTCCACAAATTTTGTTAATCTGACAACATGTCCAGTCCAAAGAATCAAACAGATGGTCTCTGAAATTAAAATTAGAAATTTAAAAAAAAATTCTTCATAATGACAAGATGAATTCCCTAAAATTTTAAACATATTTAAAGATTATATCCTTTTAGGGTAGTTCATCTATAGCAATATACTTAATGGCATAGGTTTTTGCCAAAAAAAAGGACACTTTTTCAGGCCATAAAATTCTGGAAAAAGAAATGGAGTATTGCTAGATATAAGTATACAAGTTTTTTAAAATTCATTCGTAATAAGAGAATTTGGTTGGAATGCGCTTTAGCCCACTGCTTGGCGGCGATTGTTTTTGAATGAGCAATAAACGTGCCAACATGGGTAACACCGTATATCCGCCAACCTTATTTTGTTGATTTGTGTACGTTGCCTACATTGTGCAATTCGCTGAAGTTTTTTTTAAGTTTAAAAGGAACGCTGTGCACATGGCATTTTCTTGTAATTTATTTTCGTTATACTAGCTTAGTTTGTTCATTTGTGTACGTTGCCTACATTGTGCAATTCGCAGATTTTTTTTTTTTAAGTTAAAACGGAGCGGTGTGTACATGGTATCGTTTGTAATTTTAATGCCCTTTTAAAAAAAATTCCTTCTTTCTTCGATGCCATTTTGGTTACGTTTTCGCGGAGCGTGTCGGGAAGGTTATGTAACGGCATAAAATGTGTAAGTATTACAACATAAAATGTAAGTAATTAATTTAAACCTAACTGACAAATATTTTAATGATCATAATGTTCGTTTTGCATATTATTTTATTATCTTTTTGTGGAAAGAGTTTCCATACTAATTTATGCTTTAGAATTCTATGTTTTGTTTACAATAGGTTTTCGCGGAGCGTGTCGGAAAGGTTGCAATTGCAAAGATGTTTCGCAGAAACGCGCCGAATTGGCGATTTTCAAAACATCGCCAAGCAGTGGGCTAAAGTGCATTTTCACCGAGAATTTATTATAAATATATCTCAATAATAATATTAACATTTACTTTTTAATGCTAATCTTCACTTGCATATATGCTTTTTATCAATCTGAACTTATTTGTATTAAATAGCATGGTTAATCAGTTAATTTTTTACATATGCTAAACATACTAAAATATTACATAACTAAATTTAATTTACATATGCTTAATATCACACAATGCACTAAATATCATGTTCAGAATGCTAAATTTGACTTACATGTGCTTTATTTCAAAACTTAACCATACATCTTTAATACCATTACCATTAATTTAGAAGTCAAGTAACAAAAATCGGCGTTATTGTTGCCAGTTTTCACGGACTAGTTTCGATGGATTTACCAAACCATTATCTTCAGCTGCCAAAGCTCAAATGAACGAGATACGATATAATGATTAGATAAGATAAGAATGGCTGGACAGGAGTTAAGCTACTGCTGCCATCTGTTGATGAAACAAGAACTAAAACATAATTTCCTTAAAGTTTAAAGGAAAAGGTGGATTGGAATTAGGGTCGTTAATTAAAACTGAAAAGTTATTTTAAATGTGTCGTTAATTAAAACTGAAAAGTTATTTTAAATGTGAAATGCCTCTAGAAATTCTAATTTACCAATGGAAGATGTTTTTTGAATAATTTTGGCAGCAGAAAAATTAAAAGTGTGATTTTTGGACCAGCAATGCTGAGCAACAGAGGACTTCTGCGTTTCTTTTTTCTAACATATGCCTTATGTTCTCTAATGGGAAATTTTAAGACTTTTGTAGTTTGACCAGTGTAAATTAAACCACACTGACCAGGAATACTATAAATACCTGAGGAATTCATATTTGGAATATGGTCCTTGAATATGGAACTCGTGATTTTATTGATAGGAAAATAAATGACCTGAAAGTTAAATTTCTGTAAAGTACGTGCAGCTTTATTGCTAATTGGTGAAGAGAAAGGAATGACAACAGAATTCGTATAATCTCCTAAAACAAGAGTGTGCCTTTGGATGTGTTGAAATGAGAATTTTTTAACTGCTTGATTAATAAAGTTGGATGAAAAGCCTCTGTCAATAGATATTGATTTTAAATAATTTAGTTCTTGATCAAGAACCAGTTTGCAAACTTAAAGTGCACAGAAAACATAGGAATGAGATGAAGCTAACTTTTGTTTAGTCGAATGACATGATTTAAAGTGTGATGGAAGGCAAACCAATGAAGGTTTATGGTAAACCATAGTACTGAAGTTGGATGTGTTACCAAAATGTCGAACATAACAAAATTGCATGTCTCGAGTTCAAAAGTGAACTGAATAGCAGGATCAATAGAGTTCATTGTTGAAAGAACTTTGTTTAAATCATCTTTATTACTATCAAACAGTGTAAAAGTATCGTCTGCTTAGTGGATTCATACCGGAAAGTTTAAAGTTTAAAATAATTTTGATTCATAATAATGTAGATATCAGCCAAGATGGAATTGAGGGGGCTTCCCATGGCTAATCCCAAATTTGCTTGTAATACTTACTTTGGAAAACAAAATACATTTATTTCAAACAGAGTTGAGTGAGGGAAATTAGCTCATCAATTTCAAGCAAAAGAAATTAAATTCACAAAGTCTAGTTTCTAGACATCTTAATGCACCCTTAATTGGAACATTGGTGAGTAATGATTTTACATTAAAAGAAACTATGAGTGAATTTCTAGAAGTGCTTTTAACTTTTTTTTTACATATGGTGTAAATGTTATTGTCTAATAGAGTTGAAAATCTAGAATCTAAATATTTAGCTAACTGGTGCGAGGCAGTGCATAAATTTGATACTGTAGGTTGTAAAGGAATACCTTTTTTATAAATTTGGGGAAGAGCATATAATCTGGCACAATTCGCAACAGATGGGATAAGCGACTGTATTAAGTTGGTCGAAAGGATTTTTGAAGATTTGGTCGCAGTTTTTATTTTTTAGATGTCCAAAGGTAAAGGGTCTTTAAGGATTGGATTATATGGTTCTTTATTTAAGAGTTAAGTGACACCATCAAAGTAAGTGTTCTTGTCCATGATGACTATCTGGTCACCTTTGAAATCATAATGTCTGGGTTAGAATGAATTTCGTGCATTGTAGCTCTTTCTTGCATTTACATTTTGTTTCAAAGGCTTAGTGTTGAATTTAACTTATGAGTGATAAGATGCTTAATCATTTCTTTCTGTGTGTCTGAAAATTTACTGAATTTGAAAGTTTTTTTGATAGGTGCAAAATCTTTTGAATCGAGGGTTTTGAGAAATTAAAATTATATTTCAGAATTCTCTCTTGTTCTTCTGATAAACTAACACTTGAAATATTAACTATTATCTTAATATTTACAATGGGAGGATTTTTTAAACTACTTAAATTGGAGGACTGTAAAAGAAGTTTTTTGAATTTAAATGCAAGGATGTTTTTATGATGGTTAACCACATTCTCGGTCCTAGACCAAGACTTTTGTTCAGTGGTAGTGAATTTCGGATATGAATTAGCATGTTCCATATGAAGCTTATGTAGCTCATATTCAATTTTGAATAACTTGACGTGTATCCCTTAGGATGGAACAAAGCAAGGCAAGTTTGCAGTTTGTTTGAGGGTCAGGAAAAGACAAGTAACTTTTTCAACAAAACTCTTGTTTTATTTACTATATCATGTGTTGCAATGAAATTATTTGCGACAACTACAGATATTTTGTCCAAGACGAGTGAAAACAAATTACCACTTCTGGGTGAGTGCGAGTGACCATCGCCCACAGAACACATTCCTACAAACCATTCTCTGTAGAAACAGTTTTTCTTTTTCAAGCAGAGTGCAACTTTGCATGTGCTGGATTCCCACACTGTTCTTACAGGCTTTTTCTTGGTGCTGCAGAGTGCACATCGTTGTGATGTTGTCTTCGATGGCTGATGCTTATTTTCTTGAAGACTAATTGCTGTATCAACTATTAGCTTATGTTTCTTGATTGCCATGTAGTGAGCTACAAGAGAACTTCAGAAACAGTCAGTCTTGAAAACCACTCACACAAGTGAGTAAGTCGTTCAATAGAAAAGGTGGTTTCTGTAGGTAACCATCGCCCTTCAAAGAGTTGAGAGATTCCTTGAAATGCGATTGGAAGATTTTTTATTAGATTTGGTTTGAATGAAATTGGGGATCAATTTTTTACTCTTACACTTCAAGTAAAAAGTCAAGCTGATTCAGAAATTTCTGTCATTTCAGGCATAATTTAGTGAAATGATTAATGGATGAAAGCATGATAAACAATGCAGAAAATCAAACTAATTAACAAAACCAATAAATAAAGCTAAAAAAATTAGAAAAATTTCGCACAATGAATACAAAACAAAATATTTGCAACTAAAAGGCATGAAATCAGATAAGCAAAAAACAATATCAAATAAGAAAAATTAAAATGTGTAAAACGTAAATCAAACTTAAAAAATTAGAAAAACACTTACCAAAACTGATACAATCACAAAATGGCAAACTCACCATGTGGGAAAAAAGAAAGCAAAAAGTAAGCCTGTTTGATGTTCCTCTAATTAAGATAAAATAACACGCTGAACAAGTATTAATTTAGAAGTCAGATAACAAAAATCAGCATTATATTTGCAAATTTTCACAGGACTAGTTTTGATGGTTTTACCAAACCTTCACCCTCAACTGCCAAAGCGCAAATGAGCTAGATTCCTTGCTAGTGTGGTTTAATTTTCATTGGTCTAACTAAGTTCGCAACAAGATTTCTTGCTAGTGTGGTTTAATTTACATTGGTCTAACTAAGTTCGCATTAAGGAACATGAGGCATATGTTAGAAAAAAAGGAACGCAGAAGTCCTCTGTTGCTCAGCATTGTTGATCTGAAAATCACAATTTCAATTTTTCTGCGGCCAGAATTATTCAAGAAACATCTTCCATTAGATTTTATAGAGATGTTTCAAATTAAAAAAAACCTCTGTTCTAATTAACGACCCTAATTCCAAACCATCTTTAGTTCTTGTTTCATCAATAGATGGCAGCAGTAGCTTAACTCCTGTCCACCCATTCTTTTCTTTTCTAATCACTATATCGTATCTCATTCATTTGCGCTTTGGCAGCTGAGGAGGATGGTTTACTAAAACCATCGAATCTAGTCCTGTGAAAATTGGCAAATATAGCATTGATTTTTGTTGTTTGATTTCTAAATTAATACTTGTTTGGCGTGTTATTTATCTTAACCATTACCATTGGTAAGCTTGGCAACAAAAAATGCACTCTCACTAACGCATTCTCTATGGAGGCAGCAATGAGTTCTTTGTGGAAGAAAACCAAAAAATAATCTAAATATAAAAAATAAAATAATAAAAAAGCTGAAAGGTTTCAGATTTTAATTACATCCAAAGGGGCGTTTATTTAACATTTTGTGTGTTACCTTTATTTGTTAAATACCGTGTTCTTCGCACTTAAACCATAAAATTCAGTTCAACAACAATATCGCAAAATAATTTTAAATTGTGCATATCTTTAGAAATTTCGGTACATGCTCTCACGCGCTGGAGATAAAAATGTTTTTCTGTACAACATTGGTATTGCTGGCTTTGAAATCTTTGAGTTTGTTAATGAAAAATTCGTTAAAGTTTTAGAGAATATTGTTACGAATTTCACATTTATTTGGCTATTTATTTAGAACTGTAATTAAAATTCCTTTTTATTTTCCCATGCAACGCACACAGACGATTTTTGAAGAGAAAGCTACGTCAAAATAAATAAAATAACCAACAAAGAAACATAAGCACTAAATTGAAAAGTGATACGCCGTTTCTTGTGAAACGAACGCAAAATGCCCAAACGAAAGTAATAGTCCTTCGGGACTAAATCCCTTTGGACTAATAAATGTATCTGTATTCCTCAAGTTTTGGAAAGGGAATGGGGATCGTCTAGCAATGGTGAAATGTGCATAAGGTAAAACAGTTTGAAAACACTGCATTAGACAGGATATTGTGGCAGGCACCATCTTTCAGCATACAGCGTATCAGTTCTACTGGACAGTGATAGGCATAATGATGTGGTCTGTCACTCATCACGAGTGGTGGCTTTTAGTACCATGAATTATGCATATTCTCAACTGCATCTGCTATAATAGAGAGGCTATAAAGGCTGTGGTCATCCTTTCCTTCGGCAAATTTAATGAAGGTATATTTCAACAAAACAACATTTAACATCATGTTGCCTGGGTTGGTTTTGTTAATTTGATTTTGGCAAAGCACTCAAGTGCTGCCTTAAGGGGAAGGATTCCTTTGTGGAGAACTTTCTGAGGGAAACTGGCTTGTTGTATACAAGTTTCACATAGGAAAAACCACAAAAACGCCTTTGCAGCTGGCTTGTTTGCCAGGATTCGAACCTCGAACTGAATAGCAGTGTTCAGTGACATTACCACTCACCTGTTGCTAGAATTCACATTGCTTCAGATTTCCAAAGCTTCACAACATTCTTCAACTATTCTTCTGTTCCGACTTGTCCATTATTCTATAGATGCTGCTAACTGAATATGCATAGGATATAAACATACTTAGTGACCAGCTATTTCAGAAATATAACCAAAACTGTTTTGATTCTGTGCCATTCATAGTTGCTTTATGAGCTACTAATTTTGTACCAGTTATCTGGTCATGTTAACTTTAATCAATTATTTGTATTTTGCATTAGTAATTGTGACATAAATGTCTTACTAATCTCATGATTTTCTTATGCTATTGCAATTTTCATTAACATAAGTGTATTTTTTAAAGGTGTTGAAACCTGTTTTCACATCTGTTGAAAATTGTTTAGCAAAAGTGTCCACTAGTGGCCAAGCCGTAAGATCTGTGAACAGTTGTAGTTTGGCATAGTTCTAAATTCTCGTAAACAGACTGATGATGTTAGATGTCTAAAAACATGCTCTGTCAATCATCTTAACTAATGTAATCCAGTCTGTAGCAACATCAATATGAACTTTATTTCTGATTGAATAAATTGTCTGGTTTAATTAATTCTGTAATCTTTAAAACCTGTATGCAATTAGACAATTTTCTAGTCGTATGTGGCGACATCATTCGCGTTGATGAAGCGCCATCAGCGAAACTTCTCTCATGCGTTTTTCTTTTCACCAGAGTGGCAACAGTAAGCCTTCAACAAGAAAAAAGAACACTGACTGATTTTCTGTCTGTATTATTCCATATCCAAAAAATGTAAATAAATATTAATCTTCTTGGAGTCAGAACGACGTTTAAAGTTTCCTATGTTCCAAACTTCCACACTGGTTTACCCGGATGCGATCCAATTCAACTTATGAAGTGTAAAGATGGAAAAAGAACGTACGATGTTTTTGTAATATAACGAGACTGAAATACTCTTAAAATGGTAAGTCAATTTTAAAAATTCTTGTTCTATATTGCAATATGCCTTCAGATGTAATGTATGCAATTAGAATTCTCTGAATGCATCAAATGTGTTAAGAATAAATGAACTAGTTTTCACTAAGCAAACTTTAAACAGAAAAGCTTAAGCTTTAAAAAAAAAATAAAAAGTTGGATAAAGGTAGCTGCACTTCCGTTAAGCCTAATTCTACTATGGCTGAAGGAGATGAAAGTAAAGAAACTGAAACTAATGCCACACCTGCGACTGTCGCCAAGGTCAGCATCAAAATTCCCCCTTTTTGGAAACCTGACCCTAAAATATGGTTTCTTCAGATTGAAGCCCAATTTCGCAATGCTGGAATAACGGCTGATCAAACAAAATATGATTATGTAGTCAGTTCTATTGAAACAGGGACATTGTCACAAATCTCTGATATTCTCACTAAACCACCAAACAACGGCAAATATCTGGCCATTAAAAACAGGCTGATTGAAATTTTTGCCGACTCTGAAACACAGAAAACCCAGAAACTTCTGACCGAATTAGAACTGGGTGATAAGAAACCATCCCAACTTCTCTGCGAAATGCGTAACTTGGCGGCTGAGAACGTGCCAGATGAATTTTTGAAAACATTGTGGATGCAACGACTACCACTTAATATGCGGAGCATTTTATGTGTAAGCAGTGATGATTTGTCAAAATTGTCTACAATGGCTGACAAAATTTGGGAATTAAATCCCAATCCACCACAGGTAGCTCGCATTGTTTCTTCCCCATCTGATAACATTACCGCCGAAGATCTACAGAAACAGATATCAAACTTAACACTGCAGGTAGCAGAAATGAATAGGCGTAGAAACCCCAGTCCAGAAAGACGACGATACAAGTCGAATTCTAGAAATAGTTTCAAAAATAACAATAACCCCAGTCCAGAAAGACGACGATACAGGTCGAATTCTAGAAATAGTTTCAAAAATAACAATAACCCAAATAATTGTTATTTTCATCAACGCTTTGGTGAGAGAGCGTACAAGTGCACTCCACCATGTAAATATCAGGCCTCGAAACAGGAAAACTGAATCCCCGGCCTTCGATGACGACAGAAAGTCAAGGGGTACAGCTGAGTCGTCTATATATTCGTGACAACGCATCAGCAACCCATTTTTTAATTGATACCGGAGCGGAAATATCGGTTATTCCACCAACACCATCGGAAAAAAGAACTGTGGCTAAGCTTGAGTTATTCGCAGCTAACGGTACAACAATCAAAACATATGGTCAAAAATTATTAGAGCTAGATTTAGGGCTACGCAGATCTTTCAACTGGCCTTTTATCATTGCGGATGTTAATAAACCTATCGTCGGAATAGACTTTCTTTCACATTTTAATTTGTTAGTTGATAGTAAAAACAGAAAATTAATTGATGGCACCACCTCATTAGCAACTACAGGTGCTTTGTGTAACAATAGCGTCACTCCTAAATTCATTGTTAATACTTTTCACAACCCATATAGAGACATCCTAAACAAATTTCCTAACTTACTTAAACCCAACATAAAAAACAATAAAGTTAAAGAACATGATGTGCAACATTACATCGAAACCAAAGGTAACCCTGTATCCTTTAAAGTCAGAAGACTTTCTCAAGAAAAGTTGATTGCCGCGAAAAAGGAATTCGATTATATGCTGCAGGAAGGTCTCTGCAGACCATCCAAAAGCAGCTGGTCAAGTCCATTACACCTCACTTTAAAAAAATCCGGTGACTGGAGACCATGTGGCGATTACCGTGGCCTTAATGCAAATACTGTTCCAGACCGTTACCCACTACCATTTCTAACGGACTGTACTCATATTCTGTATCGAAAAACAATTTTTTCAACAATAGATTTGCTAAGAGCCTACCAACAGATTCCTGTGCATGAAGCTGACATTCCGAAGACAGCCATCATAACACCTTTCGGACTTTTTGAATTTCCTTATATGACATTTGGCTTACGCAACGCTGCACAAACCTTCCAAAGGTTTATGAATACAGTGCTTAGCGGCCTAGACTTTGTATTTTGCTATCTCGACGATATCCTCATCGCCTCGCCAGACACTGAAACACACAAAAAACATCTTGAATTAATATTCCAAAGACTCAATAACTATGGACTGTGCATAAACATTGCAAAATGCAAATTTGGTCTGAGCAAAGTTGAATTTTTAGGATATGAAATATCAAAGGAAGGAATCAAGCCTCTTTCATCGAAAGTCAATACAATTAAAGAATATCCTAAACCACAATCCTTTACAAGCTTACGCAGATTTTTGGGCATGGTGAACTTTTACCATCGTTTCATTCCAAACTGCGCCAAACTACAACAACCCCTGACAATCTTACTGAAAGGAGTGAAGAAAAACAGCAAAAAAGCTTTAATTTGGACCGAAGATGCGCTGAAGGCTTTCACTGATATCAAAAGCGCACTGTGCAACTCTGTAATGTTAGTTCATCCCAATCAAGCGGCGCAGATCACCCTAACTACAGATGCATCTGATTCTGCCTTGGGTGCCGTGATTCATCAACTATCCAATAATGACAAACAACAGTTAAGTTTTTTTCTCCCGATCTCTCTCACAAACACAGAGAAATTACAGTGCATACGATCGAGAACTACTTGCAATCTACCTAGCGATAAAGCATTTTAAACACATTCTGGAAGGACGATCATTTACTGTCTTCACTGATCATAAACCTATCACTTTCGCTTTCCACCAAAATTTAGATAAAGCTTCTCCAAGACAAGTACGGCAGTTGAACTAGATTGCCGAATTCACTACAGACATACGCTACATTTCTGGAGAAGAAAACATTGTAGCTGACACGCTATCGAGAATCGACACCATCGCTATCCCAGCTCCAATTGATTATACAGTTATTGCAGATTGCCAGGAGGATGAAGACCTCAGGATTCTTAAATCAAATTCCAGTTTCAAAATAGTACAAATTCCTATTCCGGATAGCAATAAGAAAATTTATTGTGATACCTCCACTAATTTTAACAGGCCATATATTCCTAAAGAATTTCGAAAACAATTATTTTGCTCTATACATAACTTATCCCATCCTGGAATTCGTGCAACAACGAAGCTGGTGACAAAAAGATTCATCTGGCCTGGCATAAACAAAGACTGTCAGCTGTGGTCTAGAGCATGTTTGCAATGCCAACGAGCCAAAATACACAAACATACCCATGCTCCAGCTGCTGAATTCAAAGTCCCCAGTCAACGTTTCAAGCACCTTAATATCGATATTGTTGGCCCCTTACCATCTTGCAAAGGTTTTAGGTACCTGGTTACCATCATCGATAGATTCACTCGGTGGATCGAAGCTGTACCTCTGGAAGACCAAACCGCAGAGTCCGTCGCCCATGCCCTCATCACGACTTGGATTTCCAGATTTGGAATTCCAGAGAAGATAACGTCTGACCAAGGTCGACAATTTGACAGCCAACTCTTCAGATCCTTGAGCAAATACTTAGGCTTCAAGGCTAATAGCACCACGGCTTATCACCCACAGTCTAATGGTTTAATTGAACGACAACATCGAACCTTGAAAAACAGCCTAAAATCCCACCTGCAAACGTCAAATTCTTGGACTGACGTTCTACCTTTGATTCTTCTTGGCATTCGATCCGCCATTAAAGAGGATTTGCATTGTTCTTCTGCTGAACTTGTGTACGGTGCACCAATCTGTTTGCCTGGAGAATTTTTCAGTTATGTCCCCACTGTTACGCATTCAGATTTTATACAAAAATTGCAAAGTCACATCCAAAACCTAAAACCAACACCGACAACCAGCCATGAAAAAAAAAACAATTTTCGTACACAAGGACTTAGCAAATTGTTCACATGTATTCATCTATAATAACATGATTTCATCTTCTCTTCAACCAGCCTATCTAGGACCATATTTAGTTAAGAAACGTTTCGAGAAATTTTTCGATGTGGAAGTTTCAGGTAAAATTAAAAGGATATCGATAGATAGACTGAAACCATGTTTCAGCCTCAAGAATGAAATAACAGCAAATCTCCAGACACACGAAGCTGATAACTCCAAAATCTCACCTCCACGTCCTAGAGACAATGATTCTTCCAAAGATATTCATCCTAGAAACACAAAAGCTGGACGAAGGGTCAGATTCCCTGAATACCTGAAAGATTACAAGGTATAACGCTATCACTGGCAAGGGGGTGTGTGGCGACATCATTCGCGTTGATGAAGCGCCATCAGCGAAACTTCTCTCATGCGTTTTGCTTTTCACCAGAGTGGCAACAGTAAGCCTTCAACAAGAAAAAAGAACACTGACTGATTTTCTGTCTGTATTATTCCATATCCAAAAAATGTAAATAAATATTAATCTTCTTGGAGTCAGAACGACGTTTAAAGTTTCCTATGTTCCAAACTTCCACAGTGTCCACTAGTGGCCAAGCAGTAAGATCTGTGAACAGTTGTAGTTTGGCATAGTTCTAAATTCTCGTAAACAGACTGATGATGTTAGATGTCTAAAAACATGCTCTGTCAATCATCTTAACTAATGTAATCCAGTCTGTAGCAACATCAATATGAACTTTATTTCTGATTGAATAAATTGTCTGGTTTAATTAATTATTTCTGTAATCTTTAAAACCTGTATGCAGTTAGACAATTTTCTAGTCGTATATTAATTTGATGCAGGATATGTTCTGTCTGCATTTTACCCACTTTAATAATTATATATTTGTAATAATTACTGCATAAAATATTTTCCCCCATTTAAGATTCCTAGCAGAATATTATTATTTGATTAATTACAATATAAACTTTTTTATTTCCAAAATAGGTCATATGGAGCGGCAGTTGTGTGCCCTTATCATCCAGATGCTGCTCTCATTGAAGATTATCGAGCTGGTGATATGATATGTCCTGAATGTGGACTTGTAGTAGGAGATAGGTAATTTTGGTTAAGCTTTAGTTTATGGTAACTTGGCAAAAATTTGGCTGTAATCCAATGATCACATCCCACTTTTTTAATCACTCCCCCCCCCTAGTTTTGATTAGTAGCAAAATTGCATTTCTGCTGGGTTACTGTTTCAGCTGAACAAAAATGCTTTTTATCTGAAAAATAAAGGGAAAATATGTGCTAAAATGTTTCAAAATGCCTATCAGTTGAACCAGCAATCAAAATGTTTCACTGAAAATCCTGTAGCAAATGAAACTTTTTTTTCCCCCTATTTTGTTTCTCAGCCAAATTATGCTTTTAATATAGTTTTTCCATTTTGTTTTTATGTATTTCAGTTTAATGAAAATGCTTTGAAGTAAGTGCAAAGAATACATCTAAAAATGTTTCAAAATACTCATTAGCTGAAATCGTAACCAAAATTTTTTGCTGAAATAACAGAACAAATATGCTCAAAAATCCATTTTTTCTAAAATAAATTTATATTTTTTCCAGGATAAATTTATGTATTTAAATAAGCTTTGGCATAATTTAGACTAATTCTGAATAAAAATGTAGTAAAATTAATAGAGAATGTTTAAAATCAGGGAAAGGAACATATATGAAAATGCCTAATTATAGAAAAATCTGCATGTATTTATTCTGTACATTTGCCACCCAGACGGTATAGTGGTTAGGGAAGCCCACTGTGGTACCGAAGGGCCCGTGTTTGAATACCAAAGAAGGCATTGTTGTAACTGTTCTTCTCTTCATAGGAGACAACATTTGCTGCCCATTATGTGTCTACCACAATAAAATGGCTACCACTTCTGGCGTTAAAAGGGGCCAATTCTGATTAGACAAGTGCCTACGATTGGATTAAAAAAAAAATTGTCCATATATCCTTTTTTTTTAGAATGAACTATGTATGCAGGTATAATATAATTAAATGAACTATAAGAAAAATTATAAAATGTTATAAATCATAATGCATAGCAAAATACATAAGTAAAAATAGTTGAAAATGTATGTCTTAGTCACTTAAGCATAAAAACATATTTGGCCTAGCTTGTTATGTTAGATTTCTGCTGTTCATCCTCACATTTCATACAGCAGTCTTTATCACTGTAAAAACCACGGCCAGATCACCTGTTCATACCTGCCAACTTTTACGAATTTTTCGTAATTTTTACGAAAATGCGTTTGTTTTTACGATTTTACGATCGTAATCCATTTTTTACGATTTTTTTCCTTTTTCAAGTGTTTTTAGTGATTTTTGTGGAAATTTTAGAATTTTTCGCCAATTCAGCGATTTTCGTCAATTGCATCGTGTTTTACCGACAACTACCGACTACTTCGAATCCAGTAACCTGCGGTTTCTCCTAACTCGCCGCTTAACCAGCCAATCCAATGCGCTGAACTTGTTTCTCCCACTCTTTTCTTTGTGGGCGCCAGATTATTTTTTTCGCGTTCGCTTCAGCAGCAAGGGAATAACTCAACGAGCGTGGATTGTCGCATTCTGTTTTTGTTTGCACGTGCTATGAATTTTCTTAATACGTCGTTGTTACGAAATGAGTTAAAAAAAAACTGTATTCTCAATATTTTCAGCCTGCCTACAAAGCCGAATTTCCAACAATTAAAGAATCCTTCAAAGGAAATAACTATGCATTTTGCAACATGTGCGTGTGTGACTTCATAATAAGTCACGGTGGAAGAAGCGACATTGTGAAGCATGTTAAGTCTAAAAAGCATGAAGTTAATGCTTCGGCTTCGACAACGTCAAAGAAAGTGGATGATTTTTTTTTCAAATTTGGCTACGAATTCAGATGCCGATTTCATTTTGGCAGAGTGTTTGTTTACTGCATTCCTCATCGAACACAACGTGCCGCTAAGCGCTGCCGATCACGCCGGTCAACTTTTCAGACGGATGTTTCCCGACTCCAAGATTGCTCAGAAATATGCTTGTGCTCGCACGAAACATCTTCTATTGTGAACGAAATTGCTTGCGATGCACAAAGTAGAACGATAGCTGCACTCCAGAATTCAGCATTTTCGGTGTCAATCGATGGCAGCAACGACAGCCATTGGAAGCTTTACCCCATCGTTGTCACATATTTCTGTGATGTTTCTAATGAAATGAAAACTCGTCTTTTGCGTCTTCCATTGTTAAATGGAGACGCACGCTACGGGGGAAAATATTGCCTCCTTGGTAATTAATGAGTTGAAACAACTTAACATCCCAATATCAAACTGCATTTCATTTATTGCAGATAATGCTCATGTCATGGTGGGTGACAAAAAGGGTGTAGCCTCTTTCCTCAAAAAAGAATAAAAGGAATTAATTGTTATTGGATGCCCATGCCACTTAATTAATTTGGCAGCAAAAAAGCAAGACTAGCAAGAGTTTTATGTGCTATTCTCGTAATTCCACACAGTAATGCTGAGTGCGAGAGAGTCTTCAGTGTTGTGAAGAAAAACAAAACTATGTTTCGTTCTTCAATTTCACCAAAAACTCTAGAAAACATTTTAATTGTTAAATGTTATAAAGAAACTAATTGTTATGACAGGAAATTTTCCAAAGAATTTTTGGCTAAAGCCAAAAAATGCACTCTAAGTTCATTGCAATAATTTTTTTGTGTAACATGAAGTTCTTGTTTTACGTTTCCTAATAAATTTTTTAGTTACTACTTAATTGAGATTTACTAATGTAAGTACAATTTTCTTTTTTCTATTTGTATAAATTGTTATTTTTTTAATATCAAAGCATGATATTAATTCTTCATGTTCTTCTGAATTTGGGGGAGAAATCTTCTGAATTTTTATCTTTAGAGGTTGGCAGGTATGCCTGTTACTACATTCCAAAGATTAACTGTAATTTTTTTTAATATGTAATAAAACAAGTTTCTGAAATATTTTTTATAGATTTTCTAATTTGCTCATTAATGTTCTTTGTGGTTTATATGAAATAAATTTGATTTATTTCTGAAAATTAATGTTAATATAGATAATTTCTAATTATCAACATCCCTATTGAAAAGCCATGAAAAATTATTGAAGAGGCAACACACTGTGTCACCAAAAGTATTTATGTGGTAACCCAGCTATGTGCATAGAATCTTCTCGAGTGGCTTTTCACTTCTTGAGACATTTTCACCAGTCGAGCTAGAGATCACGATCTTTCAAATAAGAATTTAAATGTTTCTTATAATAATAACATAAATAAAAGGTAGCTAATTGTGCCATTTTATATTGTTACGGATTTTGTACTCATTTAGCTATTTGTAGTAGAACTGTAATTAAATTGTTTTATTTTCCCGCACAGTGCAGCGTGTGACGAAATTTAAGAGAAAGCTGTGCTGGAAAAGTAAAAATACAAAAGCGAGTGCATTTAACATTTAATAAATAGATATCTCGTTATTGTACTGTTCTGCTATCAAGAAAATAGATTTTACGAGATTATTCTCATGCTTGCTTAAAAAGCTTATAAAAACTGGATTAAAACATCTCGGTTCAGTTGTAGTTGTTTTAAGCAAACTGTTGTTGTTTACTTAGTGCTGTTATTGATTGTACTGAATTTGCTGAGAGATTGAATTAGTTTCTCTGTATTTTAAGTTGAGTTAGTTCTGTTTAATGTTTTAGCAGTTCTAAATATAACTGCTGTGAGATATTATGATATTGTACGAATGTCTTTGAGGAAATATTTTAGCACGTTATTGAATGCTGTGCAACATTTTCTTTTTCATTAGCAAGCAAACTCTACATTTGTGTTACAATAATTCATTACAAGAAAAAAACTACACACCCTAATTGCAGCCAGTAAAGATACCTATGAATTTCAAAAGTTGAATTCCATGCTGGCATATTGGATGTATGTGTTCATGTATATATGTGGGAAATGTTAAGTCATGATATTCCCTAATCCCCTACTGTGTGACGTATGCGTTGCGTCAACAGGTATTTTTCCCGCCTTCGAGAGAGACAAGGAATAGCTGGCGAGCGGAGCAGACATTGCTCGATCGCTCATATATTATTTCAATAATTGTAACCCTAATGTAATCTTTCTTTGTGAATATTAATAAATGTGTGTTATCAACTATGGTCGTTGCCTTTCCCCACATATATGTACACATGTATGCATGGGTATGTATACACATGCACACACATACACAGTCCAGTCACATTAATGTGACCACCACATACTTTCCATGTAAGAGTTAAATAACCAATCACAGAAGGCAGGTGGCAGCACAGTGCAGTTGAGCGTATGTAAAGGGTGTGTGAGGGCTTCGGAAAACATTTCAATCGTTGGCATAATGCAGAAACGAAGCGATTTATCCAACTTCCAAAAGGGCATGATCATTGGCTTTCGGGCCAAGGGGGGAAGCATTTCCGAAACGGCTGAGTTTGTGAACTGTTCGCGTGCCGCCGTGGTAAAAGTGTACCGTGCATGGCAAAATGGGACTGTCCAAAATCAGCGACGTGGCAAATGTGGTGCACCACGGGCCATAGATGACAGAGGCGAACGACGGTTGCGGAGATGCGTTCGGGCAGATAGACGGGCTACCGTTGAGCAACTGACCACCAAAATGAACCAAGGGGCTACCAAAAGTGTCTCCCAAAGTACTATTCAGCGAACATTGCTGCGTCTGGGCCTCCGAAGCAGACGCCTGGTTCGTGCACCTATGCTGACTGCTGTTCATCGACGGCGAAGGCTAGAATTTGCACGCCAGTACAGCAGCTGGACGTCCACTGAGTGGCGACAGGTTGCGTTTTCGGATGAATCGCGTTTTATGCTCCATCGGACAGATGGACGTTGGCGTATAAGGCGTGAAACCTCTGAAAGGAACCACCCTGCAACCATTGCCGGAACGGTCCAAGCTGGAGGCGGGAGCATTATGGTCTGGGGAATGTTTTCCTGGCATTCTCTAGGTTCACTGATCATTGTGGAAGGCACAATGGATCAATACAAGTACGCATCTGTCCTTGCGGACCATGTTCACCCCTACATGCGCATTGTTTTTCCTCAGGATGATGGCATCTTCCAGCAGGACAATGCGAGGTGCCATACAGCTGCCAGTGTACGTGCGTGGTTCGAAGAGCACCAGGATGAGTTTACCGTCCTCCCCTGGCCAGCAAACTCACCTGACTTAAACCCAATCGAGCATCTGTGGGACCATCTCGATCGAGTTGTTCGCGCCATGGATCCTCAACCGCGTAATCTAGCGCAGCTGCCCACGGCATTAGAGTCGGCATGGCTCAACATCCCAGAGAACACCTTCAGGGACCTATGTGACTCTCTTCCTGCACGTCTCGCAGCAGTCCGCTCTGCGAAAGGTGGTTATTCTGGCTTTTGACAGATGGTCACATTAATGTGACTGGACTGTGTATATACACACAAGCATACATAAATTTTTTTCTGAATAACAGAAGAGTATCCAAAATTGAGTGTAATACTTTTGATTCAGAAATGGGACATAATGGAAAAGTTGTGGTAAAATTTTCTTATTATATATATATATATAT
>KK117266.1:296205-314504 GCA_000611955.2 Stegodyphus mimosarum
TTTTATGAATGGGTCATAGATGTTGGCTCTGAATGGAGAACGTTTAGCAATGAGAAGGCTGACAGCGATCCATCTCGTGTCGGTGCTGCAGAAGTAATTATCTTTTTTTTAATTGTTTGAATCATTAGGTTTAGTGAATTTATTTTTAGTCTTAGCGTCATAACTTTGCAAAACACATTTACAAGAGTAAGTACTTTTTAATGAAAACAGAGAAATTCTAAATAATTTTTTTAATGCATTGTTAAAAAGCATTTCTATTGCTGCTAAAAAATACGTAGGATTTTTTGTTGATATTTTTACATTTATGCTTTTTCATTCATTTTGAATCTGATTTTGTTTACTTTTTTATTTGAAAAACAAGGTTAAAAAAAATTGTTAAAGTTCTTATCAAAAAGAGAAAATTCAGTTTTTTCATCGTGCTGGAATTGGTGTTTCTCCTACTGATATGCAGTCACTAAACACTGTATTCTGCCAATCTCAAGGAAAGCATGGACGGTTCAGGATATCATCCTCTCATCCCGGTTGTTGCAATAGTAGATAATTTTCTTCCTCCCCTTTAAAGAAAAATTCATATGTGTGTAGATTACAATTTTCGATATTATTTCATTAGAGTAGCGTCAGTTAAAACAATGCTGCAACAACATGCCAAATGTCGTGTTCCGAGAATTTAACATTTGAAATATGGATTGGGATTTCTAGTCCTCATTTGAAATATCATCACTCATTATTTTTTTTTTTTTTGCCATATTTCGCCAATGGTAGAATACACAATTTCACCTAATGATGAAGAGGCTGCCGAAGATAGCGATAGACTTTGTTCTCAAAGTCATCCAATGAAGTTAACTTTTGACTCAAGCAAAGCTCCTATATGTCATTGTTACGTATGTTCTTGCTGTGAAAAATGTATTGGGAACCAAAACGTGGTTGCATCTTTCTTTCCTAAGTGCAGTTCATTTTATCCATTGGTGGTGTCAAAAATTTGACGTCGATTGAATTTTGCTAACTTTGGTTAAAAATCGGCCATAATACAACAATAGATTGGAGTAACTACTTTAAAGTCTTTTCACAAAAAGGAAAATATCTGATTTGTACACCACATAACTTCCTTCTACGGAATATTCAATTATACACATTTTTTCTTGCATTGCATTTCAACTTATTGGATTGAATTAAATCTACTTTGTCAATAGTGCTTAAACCACAATAGAATAAATGCACTCTTTAAAATTCACTATGTTTGTTTACCATAGCGATACTCTGGCACTCGGTTCACTTAACAACATTGCATGTTATTCATTTTATAACTCAGAATGTAAAAAAATTATATCTTCTGAAGAATTATCTAACCGTTGCCATATGTTCTATTCAAATACTATAATAAATCAAAAACGATGTCTAAAGAAATTAAACAAAAAGAAAAGAAACAGTTTTTCATAAATGATTCAGTATTTCTCACTCAATTAATTTAGTTCTCACTTAACGACAAGGCAAAAATACATAAAAACTCAAAATATTGAAAATTGAAATATATAGAAAAACATAAAACACCAAATACAGTTAAATGCAATTAAAAAAATTCTTTTTACAATTAAAATTACAGTTTCTATGCAAAAACAAGCAATTTGGCCAGCGGCCAAAAAGGCAGATTTTTTTTGGTGCACAAAACTGAAAGTTTACTTTCGGTCTCACTCAGTAAAAAGAAACTGACTTAATTTGTTTTGGATGCTATGCTGAGTCAATAATGGGATAATTTAATAACTTAAATAATAATTCCAGAAGGGATTAAGCAAAATTTAATTCATAATACTAAACGAAGACGTTGCTTTGTTGTTGCAAAGCTTAGTTTCTCTAAATTGGCAACAAATCCACTGTTCTGCTATGTTTCAAATGTAAACAAATATGGCCACTATGGCCAAAACAACTAGGCTTAACTGCACTTAAACAACTTTTAAATTGATGATTCTACAGTTATAACATGCAGGTTAACTAAAGGCATAAAAACCTTAACCGGAAGATAAGAACAACATGATTCAATCATTTTTAAAGCAAAAAATGTACAATTTACCAACATATAAGAATAAAGAAACTGAGCTCACTGAGCCAGGTAACAGTGGATAAATATATATAGATAGATTTGTTGCTGCCGATTGCAACCAAAATGGGAGGTGCAGATCTACATGTTATAGCAGTCCTATATACAAAATTTCAACATTTTGAGGCTACTCGATTTTGAGTTATGAACGATACGTGCGTACATACGTACACAAAGATGCTACGATAAAATCTCTTGCAGAATCCATTTGAAATCAGTTTTATAATATTTTGGGAGGGAACAGTCCTTTATTCTGTCCTTATGTGCGGATGTCACGCAAAATCGTTAAATTGCATTCGATAGCTGGGAAAATGGATATTTTTGTTGAAATATGATATCCGAAATTTTTCGTGTTTACAGTGCTCCTTTTTACTTCGTACAAGGAAGTAAAAACAGCATTGGACGAGTTCTTTCAGCACAATGATCATTCGAGGTTTAATGCCGGGAAAGCAAAGAGTGTTTTCTGCTCAATGTTCTCGACCGTTGTGTTGCAAGGGTTGCTATTTATATTTCTAGCCTAATAGTGAAAAAACAAAAGTTTATGATTGAAATTGGTTTTATTGTTTTTTAAAATATTCTCTATGAAAATCAATACACTTTTGCGTGCGTTTGAACCAATTTTCGAAGCAGTTTTTCCACTCCAATAGAGGTAATTCCAAAACATGGGTTTTGAAAGCATCAACCACTTTTTCAGGTGTCAAAAATCACTGACCACATAATTTATTTTTGATGTGTGGGAATAAAAAAAAAGTTATTGGGTGCCAAATCATGACTGTATGGTGGATGACCCATCAGTGTAATGTTTTGGCTCGTCAAAAATTCCTTTGTTTTGAGTGTCCATGTGTGAGAGCTCACATTGTCATGATGAAGAATGATTTGCTTCTTCTGCTTTTTTTGAATTTCTCTGATGACTTCTGGCAAACAAATGGTCTTGTACGATTCAGAACTGACCGTCCTGTGTTGCTCTAATGCCGCTGTCGCCATGTGAGTGTAATACCGAGGAAGCAGGCAACCATTTGCTTCAATGTGCTTTTTCTGCAAAAAACTTTTGTTGGATTTCGTTCATTTTGGGAGACTCATACAGTTACTGCTGTTTTGTTTGGGGCTCATATGCATATATCCATGATTCGTCACCTGTGTAGATGTTGTGCACAGCCTTTGATGTACTTTGAACGTATTTTCCAACATTTCCTTGCACCACTCAACACGAGCCTTCTTTTGAGTGTTTGTCAGTACTACGTAAAACTTCATTATTGTTTATTTGTGTATTTTTAATATTTATTCTATTAGATTTCACATTATTAAATATCATTTACCATCGAATCTGGCAACACCAGTTATTATTTATCCGAGTTGTGAGCTCGTGACTATGCAGTTGTAATGAAGCCATTTTTATTCTAAAGATGAAAATAAATGTTGTATGTATGTTACTTTGATTAGTTCTAACTTCTAACATCAAAATGCACCGGTAAAAATATAAACCCTTTAAGTTAAGAACTACATTGGTGACTAACGAGGACGTGAAAACCTTCTGTGCTTTTTATTTTTCTACATAAGATGACGCAGTCGCAAGTAAGTGCCTTTTCATTCATCGCTTGTTGTTATTTTGTGCAAATTTCCTCAATATATTTTTTGTAAATATATTTTTATTTCGTTATTTCTCCCTGCGTTTCGCGCTTGCTATCTCTATTCTCAGTCATGACATCACCATCCAGAACTGTCGGCGATGATTCTCCAAACGTTGGAAGAATTGCATTGCGTCTACCAGTATTTTGGCTAAATAATGTGCCTCTATGGATCCGTCAGTGCGACAGTGCTTTCGTTTTAAGTCAAATAACTCATGATGACACGAAATATGCCGCACTGGTTTCGATGTTGGATTCCGAAACACTTTCTCATGTTTCTGATATAATTATTACACCACCGACGAAAGATAAATACAAAACGCTGTCCGATCGCTTAATTAACGAATTTGCGGATTCGGAACACCAAAAAATTAAAAAACTATTGACTGAATTGCAATTAGGCGATGACAAACCTAGCCACTTGCTACGAAAAATGAAGGAACTTTCCGGTGGTCAGTTGCAAGATGAATTTCTAAAAACTTTGTGGTTACAACGTCTCCCATCCCAAATTCAGACTGTACTTTCAGTTTCCTCGGAAACTTTAGATAAACTGGCTGACATTGCTGACAAAGTAGCAGACATCACGTCGCCGGTTTCAGTATATTCCGCCAAGTCTGCACCTGAGCCGAACGCATCCACTGAAATACAGGAATTATCAAAACAAATTTCAGAATTAAAACTACAAGTAGCTCGCCTGTCACGGCCGCGTAATAAACAGTTTTTTCGTAGAAGATCATCGTCGCGCTCGCATTCCAGAAAACCGCCATCAACCATTTGTTATTACCACAGACGCTTTCGTGAAAATGCCCATAAATGTACCCCACCTTGCGAGTTTTCACGTCGCCAATCTGACGACCGCCCGAATTTTTCGGAAAACTAGAAAACATGGCTACAGTGGCAGCTTGTGGCCATGACAATCCGCTCGCTAAAAAATGTCGCCTATTTGTTTTCGATAAACACACAAATCAACGATTTTTAGTAGATTCTGGCGCAGACGTCAGCATTATTCCCAAACCAAAACAAAATAGGAAACCAACCAAATTTGAACTTTTTGCAGCGAATGATTCTAAAATCAAAACTTATGGCCAAAAATTACTTAAACTAAATTTAAATTTAATGCGATCCTTTTCGTGGAATTTTGTGATTGCGGACGTTAACACAGCGATTATTGGTTCCGACTTCTTGGATAAATATGGATTAATTGTGGACATTAAAAACAAGCGTCTTATAGATCCCTTGACAAAATTGTCTACAAAAGGCGAACATTTTGCTGGTACTGACCCCCAAATTAAAACATTATCTTCATCACTTAACTCGGAATATGCTGCTATCGTCAAAAATTTTCCTAATCTGACAAGACCTCGACCTTTTAATGAAAAGATTAAACACAGCACTTTTCATCATATTGAAACATTTGGTCCTCCAGTACATGCCCGAGCGAGAAAATTAAATCCAAAGCAATCCGAGATTGCTAAACAAGAGTTTCAGTATATGCTCGATCAAGGCATTATTGTTCCTTCAAAATCAAATTGGAGTTCTCCATTGCACATGGTTTCCAAAAAAGACACTAATTCATGGCGCCCTTGTGGTGATTATCGTGCTCTAAATAGGCAAACTAAACCAGACCGCTACTCGATTCCAAATTTAACAAGTTTTAATGAAAATCTCAAAGGTAAAACAATTTTTACAAAACTTGATATTCAAAGAGCATATCACCATATTCCTGTTCATCCAGATGATAGGCATAAAACGGCGATAATTACTAACTTCGGAACATTCGAATTTGTATTTATGCCATTTGGATTATGTAATGCCGCTCAAACCTGGATGCGTTTCATACACGAAGTGCTAAGAGGTTTAGATTATTGTTTCGTATACCTCGATGACATCTTAATCGCATCGCCAGACGCTAACTCCCATAAAAAACATGTGAGGGAAGTTTTACAAAGGCTTGATGACTATGGTTTGACCATCAACGCCAGTAAATGCATGTTTGGATGCGCAGAAGTTCCATTTGTAGGTTATCTGGTAAATAAGGATGGTATCCTACCACTTCCTGAAAAAGTAGACATTATTGCTAATTTTAAACTGCCTGTCACAGTTCGCGACCTCAGAAAATTTTTGGGTATTTTAAACTTTTATCGAAAATTCCTACCCAAGGCGGCAGAAATTCAAGCTCCCTTACATGACTACCTTAAAAATTCTAAAAAAAATGATAAACGAGAAATACAGTGGACCGAGGAAGCTATAAATGCGTTTAATCAGTGTAAAAATCACTTGGTTAATGTTACTCTTTTGGCTCATCCTTCACAGGATGCTGACCTCGCCTTGACGGTTGATGCAAGCGATTTTGGAATTGGTGCCTCCTTAAATGAAATCACCAACAACGGTTTTAAACCTTTAGGATTCTTCTCTAAAAAGTTAACCCCAGCTCAAACTAAGTACAGTACTTTTGACCGCGAACTTCTAGCAGCTTATTCCGCTGTTAAATACTTCAGGCATATGATTGAGGGTCGCGTACTGATATTATACACCGACCACAAACCTTTAACATTCGCCTTTAATCAAAATTTAGATAAGGCTAGCCCACGACAGCTGCGCTATTTAGATTTCATTTCGCAATTCACCACCGATATTAGGTACATCCGCGGCATCGATAATGTACCAGCGGATGCATTTTCTCGAATATCAGCGATTGTTGCCCCCAATACTATAGATTATGAGGAATTTGCAGAAATGCAACAGGGCGATGATGAATTAAAAGCACTAATTTCTTCTCCGGACAAATCTCTTCAGCTCAAAAAGTTACGGATGCCACGATCAACTACAGAAATATACTGTGATATTTCCACAGGTACGTACCTGTTGCTATGCGACAAAAAGTCTTTCTTTCAGTGCACAACCTCTCGCATCCTGGAGTTCGAGCTACTACTAAACTCATCTCTAAAAAATTCGTCTGGAAGTCTATGCGTAAAGATATTCAGGGTTGGACTCGTACCTGCATTCCCTGTCAACGAGTCAAAATTCAACGGCATACAAACAGTAAACTCGGTTCTTTCAAGGTTCCAGATTCTCGTTTCTACCACCTCCATCTTGATATTGTAGGACCCCTGCCTCCTTCGCAAGGTTTTTCGTATTGCTTAACTGCCATTGATCGTTTTACCCGATGGCCGGAGGCGTATCCTATCACCGACATGACAGCGGAGACAGTAGCAGCAACATTAATCCGTGAGTGGGTACCACGATTTGGCGTTCCTGGTGTCATTACAACAGACCAGGGCCGTCAATTTGAATCACATCTCTTTCGCGAATTATGTGCGTGCTTAGGTATTAAAAAGATCCGAACCACGCCATACCACCCTTCAGCCAATGGCCTCGTTGAGCGTACACATCGGTCACTTAAGACTGCGCTTATGGCTCATGCCAATCCACGCTGGACGCTGGCTCTCCCTTTTGTTCTCCTTGGCTTACGCTCAGTCATTAAAGAGGACATTAACGCTACTGTGTCTGAACTCGTCTACGGTACAACTCTCCGTCTACCTAGTGATTTTCTCCAAGATACGGACATGAACAATACCTCCGAGTTTGTGCAGCAATTAAAACAAACTATGCATAATCTTAAACCCGTACCTACATCTTCTCACGGAAGCAAGACAGTGTTCGTGCACCCGCAACTGTCCAAGTGTACTCACGTATTCTTGAGACAGGATGCTGTGAAAAGACCCTTACAACCTCCCTACGACGGACCTTATGCTGTGGTTAAACTGACTGAGAAGCTGATTACCCTGCAGCGACAAGGCAAGGACATTAGTGTGTCCATTGATAGAGTTAAACCTGCTTTCCTGCTGCCGGACAAAATGGACACCGACAATCAAGCAGACATTCCTACAACCCAAACTACCCGCTCTGGTCGTCGTGTGCACTTTCCGCAAAGGTACGTGTCAACCTGATCGTCGGCAGTCCTCCTCCAGTTGACACTGGGAGGGGGGTACTGTGGCGACTCCGACGTTCTTCGATAACCTTACAGTTTTTGGTGAAAGATTGGCGAGTTCTTTCAACATCGCAAAATGTGACGGTTACATATATTTTAAACTACGTAAAACTTCATTATTGTTTATTTGTGTATTTTTAATATTTATTCTATTAGATTTCACGTTATTATATATCATTTACTATCGAATCTGGCAACACCAGTTATTATTTATCCGAGTTGTGAGCTTGTGACTATGCAGTTGTAATGAAGCCATTTTTATTCTAAAGATGAAAATAAATGTTGTATGTATGTTACTTTGATTAGTTCTAACTTCTAACATCAAAATGCACCGGTAAAAATATAAACCCTTTAAGTTAAGAACTACACACTCTTATCTTGATAATCCACATCGAAAGTTATGAAAAATAATCACACAAAAATGTTTGAGTCAATTCTATTTCTTGCCCAAGATAAATTTTTCTATTTCTGTAAGCAACAAAAATCATGCTATAAAATGGCAAAACTTTCTGAAGAAATTATATTTAAAAATATCAAACTTTCAATTGCAGTTGTCTGTGGTCACCTAGCAATACTTACTGTTGCCAAGGCCAGAAATGTAAATTGCAACCTTCTTAGAACATAGATGACTGCCATTCAGAAAAACATTGCTGATTGCAGCATTATATTTTCAGATTGCTGAAAAGGATATAAAGAAGAGGAATTAAGGAATGCTGGGTATGAACATTTCACTGTGAATCACAGCTATAATTTTGTGGGCTCCAAAACTGGATGCCATACCTAAACTGTGGAGTAATTGTGGAGCAGTGCTAAATGGAGAAATAAACATCCGCAGGGCGCTGCTCGCCATCATTTAGAGTCGTAATAGATAGAATTTATGTGGGATCAATTATATTCAAAACCGAAATTTTCTGCAATATTGAATGATATTTGTAATTTTATGCCACCTGCGTAAATTGAATTTCATTTTGCTTCGTTATTTTTTATTTATGTGTAGAATATTCCAAATTAAAAAGAAAAATTTAGTTGGAGAATTAAAAAATTTTTAAAAATTTACTTTTATTGAACTATTTTTTTCAGTCTCTTGAATTCTGATATTATTTTGTAATTTTATGCTTGGCAACAATTGGTGGCAAAAAAGAGAGAAAGAAAGCTGTGCATTTTTAATTTACGCTGCTCAAACAGAATAATACCCAATTTTCTGATCGTAATGAAATTGTGCGTTTAATTATTTATAACTTTCACTACTAAACCAATGGACTTTTTTTCCAAATTTCTTTTTTTTCCTTCCATTTTGTATTTTTTAAATATCATGCAGTTTTTTAATCCAGTAGTTCATTCTTTTCTGTTCTCAAATATGAAAATAAATAATATTGTTTGAATTTTTCCATTAAAAATTAATGTATGTATTACAATGCAAAAAAAAAAAAAAATGCTTTATAAGACATCAGTATTTTTTGTGTATTTTCCTATTCAGAGTTTATTGTATTAGTTTACAGTATATTAGTTTACAGTTGTATGAATTTATTATACACATTATTTAGAAAATTTGCTTAACCCCTTAACTGCCCCGGGCGTATATATACGCCTTGCTCAGCCGATGCGCTAACTGCCCCGGGCGTATATATACGCCCTTCCGAAATGCTATCATTTGCTTTGCACTGCTACCAGTAAATTTTTGTATTTTCATTTTTTCTTAAGTAAATAAATAAGTTTTAGACAACAAAACTTGCACATATTTCCTCCATAATACATCGCATAACTACGCCCACCTGTGTAAAAAACGATGGCACTGGGGAGTGAATCTTGTGCATTTTCTGTGGCAGTTAAGGGGTTAAGTCATATATTTCGAAAATCTTTTTTCTTCAACCTAGTATGTACTATCAAGTCCCAGTGTTAAATCTTTCATTTCATGTATTTCAGTTTTTCTTTTCTCTGTACAAAATGTACTTGTATCTTGTTGGGATTTCTTTCTCTGCCATAAGAACTGAAAAATAGGAAAACTATTTGATTTTGTTGAAGGCAGTATCATCAGGATCTCTTCAGCAATTTCCTTTCTGGCTTAAGTGCTCTGCATTTGTATATTTAAATGATCAGCTAAACTATATAGTCTAGTTAACCTTTTTCATTATTTGTAAGTTTGTTGTAAATAATTTGTAATACTAAAGCTATGTTTAGTTACACTCTACTATACACTCTGAATCACCTTGCTAGATATGTCAAGAAAAATTAAAAGAGAGTTTTTGTGTATTGTCTGTGGTATGTTTTTAGAAAGCTAAATGCATGAAGATTACTTTTTGGGCGCTGAGTGAACTCTGAGTGTCACACTGTGAAATTAAAAGCTTGAAGCTTAGTTTTAGCTACAAGAAAAAACAAAATTTCACAGTTATTCAGATATTTAATAAAGACTTGAGTAGTTCTTGAATTCCTAGAAGTTTTCTCACTTGATAACATAGTTTTTAATAAGAGAAGATTCCTCTCATCCTGTTCACTATTTGTAATTATTTAATTAAACCAACACTGAAAAATTTTAGATCAGATTTCTGTGTATTTAAGGAGCATAATGTCAGAAAAACTGTATAATAATAAAGTAAATTTTTTAATGACTTGAATTAGCAGGGCTGAATTTCAAATTTGATTTGTGATGTCCCGTTCAATAAGCATTATTGCTTTTCAATTACTTAATGGATTTTTTTCTAAAATAACATTTTGCATACTTTTCAGAATCCTCTTTTAAATGGAAGTGATCTATCAACTGTTATCGGACGAGGAACTGGTGATGCAAGTTTTGATGAATCTGGGATAGCAAAGTATCAAAACAGAAGAACTGTAAGTTTATTTAAATAGGCTTCTGTAATTTTGAATTTTCTGTTTTTATGAATGTGGCCAAAAATGTATTTCAAATTTGAATTTGTATGACTACTTCTAGATGTTTGAAAATCTGAGGCAATTTTTAGTGTGTACAGAAAATATGAACAAGTTTTGTCAACTTTCATTGTTTTATGTTTGTTTTTTAATATGTAATAATTTTAAGCTTTTTAATATTAGTTGAATGTTTTATAAATAGGACAGTTAAATCAACGGGTTTTTTTGTCAATTTTTATTATCTTACAATTTATCTTTAAAAAAACTGGTAATCATTAAGCTTTTTAATATTAATAAACTGGGTATTTTATAAATAGAACAATTAAGTCAAAACTTTTAATTTTTTTAATTTTCTACAACAGTAAATTAATTTTAAAACAGTAAGTTAAATTTCTGATATTTGTTTTTGTCAGTATCATATCAGTTTTCATACTACATAAATTGTAACTGAAGCACATTTTACTGTCTCTTGTGCACTGTTACAAAAAAATATGTAAGTCCTTATATAGGGCTCATTCACTGTGTATGAAAAGAGCACTTCAATCAACAATTGTAAAGGACTGATAATTTTACTCTTGAGTATTTTGAACTAGATTTTTTGCTTTAATATTTTGAATTGCAGGCAAAGATACCTTCGAGATGTGTGAACAATTGTCTGATTTGGAGAGAGGTCAAATCGGTGGTTTAAAAGAACAAGCCTGTTCCTACAAACAATATATAAAAGAATCAGTATAGAAAGAAGGTTGGGATGTTATAGACATGCAAATGTTTAAGAGGGTTATGCAATCAATAGAATAACTATACCACGGCAGTGGTCTCTCTTTTATCCATTCAAAGGCCTTTACTGTCATCCATGTATCGTGTAATGTTTATATCATATGAAGAAAATTGAAAGAAGCTGGGATTAGAATTTATTCTCCACCAAGGAGCTTACCACTGACTATAATTAGTGCCAGAACCTTCTGTATTAGAACCCGTTTCAATTGTGCTGCATAGTATTCGAATGGAGATATGTCATTAGCAGTCTAGTCCCACACGTGTTAGCGGTGTAATGCCATTACATTGGTGCAATAATTGGAGGAGTCATCTTTTGGGACAGCAGCAAAGAAATTTGATTGACTTGCATTTAAATGAATGACATTTTACAACCAACCTGTGAAGTCTAACTGTCTAGGAGACATTTACTGACATGACGACATCTGACCACATATTGCAAGAAATCTACGGAATATTTTTGACAGTTTAATATTTTCCTATATCCATCCAGGTCCCCAGACCTATTGCCAGTAAAACAGTTTGAGTATGTTGAGAAGGAAATTGCAGTTTCTGAGAATGTACATTGCTCGACATTGAAAATGCAACACCAAGAAGGAGTCGTCAGAAAGTGATGAAATTTGGAAAAAAGACAAAGACAGCAAGCAGCAATAAGTGATCATTATTTCAAAATGATAGTCAGAATACAGAGTGAAAACAGCATCGGCTCAATAGGATGTAGGACCACCGCGGACAGCAATGCACGAAGAAACACGTCTAGGCATAGTGTGGATGGTGTCCTGAGGGATCGCTCTCCATTCCCTTTCAACCATTTGCCACAGTTCGTCTTCTGAACGAGGCAGAGACAGAGTGCGCAAACAGCATTCAATCACATCCCACACATGTTCGATTGGTGACAGGTCAGGAGAGTACAGTGGCCAGGGAAGTATCTGTATACCTTCTAAAGCATGATGGCGAATGTGAGCGCTATGTGGTCGGGCGTTATCCTGCTGATAAATTAGGCAGCCCCTGAAGGTAGGGGATTGCCACCGGACTGCAGTACATTATCCAAGTATCGTTGGGCCATCATAGTGCCCTCAATGCGAACTAGAGGTGACCTGGAATTGTAGGCAATAGCTCCCCCAAACCATTATGCCATATTGTCATGTGGTGGGGTGTTCTGCAATTACTGCTGGATTAGATCTGTCTCCACGTCTACGCCACACACGTATGCGGCGACTGTCACTGGATAAACAATAGCGCAACTAATCTGAGAACACGACGTTTCACCATTCTGTCATCCACATCACTCCCTGGCACCATTATAAATGTTGGCGTCTGTGCTGGGGGGTCAATGCAGTCTTCTTAACGGGCGCCATGAGTGCAGATTTTCAACCAATCGACGGGAAATAATTCTCATTGGCACAGGAACATCCAGGGTATCTTGCACATGCTGCAGAATTGTGGTACAAGTGACTTCTGGGACTGCCACAGCTTGTCGGCAGATGTGTCGATCCATGCATGCTGACGTAACTCTGGGTGCACCTGCACCCCTCCTTCTTCCCACAATTCCTTGTTTCAACCATGTGTACCATGCTCGCATCCATGTGGGTATCAGCTGCGATTTGACGTAAGGACCAACCCACCCTTCTCATTACAATCACTATACCCCTTGAAAAATCGTCGATCTGATTGAAGTGCCTTTGTTGACGGCGGCCTGGCATTCTCTCCTATTACACGTATCCTCTGGAACAAAAACCAACTTTCTTCGATAATTCGTCTGGCAGAAATAACGACACGAATATTGCCCATTCTGCACATTCCTTCCCTTATATCTTACTTCACGTGTGTCGGAGAGCTGCACATTTCACATCATTTGCATAACTCAGTGACGTGCGTCTACTCTAAAATTTGCATAAATTTCTGACCACTCCTTCTTGGTGTTGCATTTTCAATGTCAAGCAGTGGAATTAGAAACATGGGCAATTTAATTGATTCTTTGCCGCACCAAATATCAGTTGCTTCCATGTGCGGGCTTTCGTCTATTAAAATAGAATCTTGTTGCCATCATTTCTTTAACTTTTGGGAGGTAAATCATTATCATATCATCTTAATTGATCTTTTGCAGCTGTAGTTCAGTTTTTATGGGTGCATACTTATATGTAATTTTTTTCAAAAGGATGTGTTTTAGAAAAGATCCATTCAATGATATTTTTATGCAGTATGTTTATATTTTGTAATTTATTTGTGTTTGAATGGTTGAAGTTAATAATTTATACCTCAGTAAAATTCAGTGCAAATAAATTTCTGTCGCATTTATTTATACAAATATTTAAATTTCTTATGTGAGGACTATTCGCAGTATCATTAATCTTGCAGCAAAAAATGATGCTTCATCGCTTTTAAATTCAGTTTACAAGTGAAAATTTTTTTACAGTGATATGCTAAAAGTTAATTTTTGTATTTTCATAATGTTTAAAAATAATGGAACTATGTTTCATGTAATATCTCTTTTCTAGATGAGCAGTTCTGACCGTACTTTGATTAATGCTTTTAGAGAGATCAGTAATATGGCTGATAGGATAAACTTGCCTAAAACTATAGTTGTGAGTATACTGTTTTCTTTGCATAAAATAAATATTAATTTTTATTATTTAAGGAAATATTTGGTTCTGTTTTGTTCCAATTTTTGTTATTGTCTATAATATGTAAATTATGGTATTCACCTCTTTTGTACAGGGGGCAGAAATTAGACTCCACACTTAGTAAAAATTAGCACCGCCATTCCGGACAACACTTTGATCTGCTGCTTGATATTTCCTCTCCTGTTGTTTCCCTTTTCAGAGGTTGGGATTCAAATTGAGATGCTGATACACTATTTTGTTTCTAGCTTGTTTGCAAAATCTTAAGAACTCAAATGGTATAAACAGATTAAGAACTTAAACAGATTAAAAAATATCATGCAAAACTTTTTTATAATTAAAATTATATATAATTAAAACATAATATTACAATGAAATAAGCAATATCCCTTGACGCAAATGTTAATTATCCTAACAAAGTAATTAAACAATTTACCGTTGCAAAAAGAAACGATTTTTAATTTCTTAAACTTTTCAGTCTCTTAAAAACAGTAACATAAGAAATACGATGAAAAATTTTTGCCAAACCGAAATTTTTAAAAGAATGAAACTATGCAAAATGATGCAATTTCATCAAAAATCTATCAACAACAATAAGAAAGGAAAATTGTTGCCAAAACTACATTTTAAAATATCTGAGATGTGAGAAGTGTATTCGGAAGCTTCATTTAAAAAATTTTTAAAAAAATACAAAATATTATTATTTTTCCAAAATTCTTTTTTTAAAAGGAGTCGAAAGGATTAAAGTTCAACATGTCCAAAAATCAAAGGAAAATAAACAGCACATTTTTTAAAATAAGTTTTTTTTAAAAAAAATTCCGCTGAAAAGGTGTTAAGCTCACCTTTCTAAATAAATTCGTATTTAATCGATTTATTATAATACCAAATTTATTTTAAGTTCGTAAAATAGCTAAGTGTGTACGCTTCACGACGATGTAAAAATGAAATGTATAGAGTTAAATCTCGCTTTCCTGTAGCCCATTATGTCTCAAAATGACGCGATTTGGTCACGAAACATAAAATAAAAAAAAATCTAATTCGAATTTCGAAAAAATCGCTTCGAGGTGCACTGGCTCTTGTGTAGATACACCTATGTACCAAATTTCGTGGCCCTGGGTCTATTAGCTTACTCGCAACACGAACGAAAGACAGACACATGCGCACACACACACACTCTCTCTCTCTCTCATCGTTTTATTATATGTAAGAGATTACCCAGTTTATGATTTCAGCCTTTAGTATAGTTTCCCATTTCTATTTCCTCATATGATAGAGTTACTGAGCCAGCTTAAATGAAAACTAAATTGTATAGTCTTTGACCACTAGTCCACATTTTTAGTTTGAATTTGACTGTTCTTGTTTAATTACATCACCACGAGCTGTAACTAATTTTGTTAGCATCAGAACATGCCTTTATGTTCTAAGTTCTCTTTAAATAAGAGGCTTATTTAAACCTGTGTCTGACACTGTAGTTACTTTCAGACATAGCTATAATTTGCTTCACGTCTGTCGAGAGGTTTTGGACTATTTAACTTTTACTAGATCAAGTAAAGCCTCATAACTATATTGTAGAGAGGTTGACAACTAATGAGAACACTGATTTGCGTATGGAGACAATTTTCTGATTATTAGAAAACATGCTTAAAGAGAAGGAAATTGATTTAAATTAGCCAAAATATCTGGAAAGGCTTCGAATTAAAAAAACACATAAATATTTTGTTGTTACAAAACATGAATGTTTTGTAGCTTTTAAAGTGTAGTTATCCTAATATCGTTTAAGAATCAATGTCATAAATTACATGTACTTTAAACTTTGAAATTTTATTAGATTGTAATTTTAATAGGGCTTTTTTAACAAATATTATTTAAAAAATGAATAAAATTTCATATTGGCTGTGTAAATCCATAATGACTAAGGTTATCT
The DNA here is from genome assembly GCA_000611955.2 of Stegodyphus mimosarum. NCBI lineage: Eukaryota > Metazoa > Arthropoda > Arachnida > Araneae > Eresidae > Stegodyphus > Stegodyphus mimosarum. The sequence goes on from KK117266.1 coordinate 312,098, forward strand.
AACTACCTAGTTTAATTATTTATAACTAACTGCTTACCCTTAAAAATTACCTCTGCATATTAAAGCGAGTTATTGCCTTTCATAAATCCTTATTGTGGCCACAAGATAAAACACAAAAATGTAAAAAATCACGTAAAACTTATTCTTTGCATCTAGTGAGACTTAAAACAATGCAAAACAACTTACCACCTGTGGCGCTTTAGTGGTTTATTGGACTTACATGAAGCTATGACACTAACTGTAACAGACAGAACCCAGCTAACTTTCAAATCTTGCCAACCGTGCCTACATCAAGCCTTTTAGTTTAGTTCTAATCAGCAGGTCTCTCTCTATGCAAGCAGTAGCGGTGACAGGGCGATCTTTTATGAATCATACTGAGTATGATCTACTTCTAATTTTAATCTATGCCGCTTGTGTAAAATCTACTTGCTATTTACTAAACCTCTAGACTGAGCAAGTATGTGACAAAAATGAAGCATTAAAAAAAAATCATAAAACTAACTGTTAACGAAACATAAATAAAATGTCACTTATTTTCTTTCAAATATGTCTAACTATTATAAATGTAAAATATTTAATGCTGCTTGATACATTTTATAAAGTTGATTTTATTCTCAAACTTATTAATAATTTTGTTAATTAATTCATGTTTAATAATTATTCATCGTACTTACCGATCTATTTTCTTTTTAGGGTAGTATTACGAAAATGAAGTTCAGGCATAGAAGTATTTTTAATTGAATTTATTCAGTTCCCATTTGTTCATAGGTCCTTAATTTTTTTCATTAATGGTCCTTAAAAGTCCTTAAAAGTACTTAATTTCCATGCGCAGAAATGTGTACGAACCCTGTCTGTATATCAGCAGTTTCAGTTTTTACACCAAGCAAGCGAATATTGTAAAAATTAAAGAAAGCAGCTGGAATGTATACAGAACACTCTATTTAATTCTGGAAAAGGACAGATTAATAAGCAACAGAAAGAACTTGTAAATGCAACAGGTGAAAGTGTCTTTGGCCTGTCATGTAGGAGCAGTTATCCACCAGCATTTCTTCCTGTCAAGCAGCCCTCTGAAAAATTCCTCTCGCTTTCAAATCGCTGAACTCTGAAGTCTGAGTCTCATAACTCTAAGTCTTATAACAGTAATTTTACCATATTTGAACTAAAGAGAACCTTTTTGAAGATGCATATATCTAGCTCAGGTCCTAATACAGTTGATTATGGTATGGTAAAATATCTCTTCTTTGGCCACAAAATGTCCTCTTTACTCTGTTCTGCAGAGTTTGGGAAAAGAACGCTTTCCCCATTATGTAGAAGAAAGCTATCATTATTCCACTTACTAAGCCGAGAAAAGACACCAGTTGCATTTGCAAGTTGTTTGAAAAATGGGAAATAACTTTGTCTACTATCTAGAGAAAAACAAAATAATGTCTGTGTAAGTGGTTTACATGAAAGAGATCAGCAATGGATAATATTCTTATTTTGGAAACATCCATATATAAAGCCTTTGTAAGAAGAAATCATTTGTTGTTCTTCCTCCTCCCCAACTGTGGAGAAAGCTTATGATATAAAGCCTGGAAATATAGCATACTAAGTTATCTTTATGACAATAGTTTATGCGGGAATTTGCCAATTTTAAACCAAAGAATTTTTAAGGCCAGATCTTTCCAAGTAAGGATTCATTCTGTGTTATCAGATATTTTCTATCAAGAACAGATGTACTCCAAGGTAGTGTCCTAAGTGTAATGCTATTCAGTCTAAAAACAAACTCTCTAATAAAAGATCTTCCTCCTTTCATTACGTGTGCATTGTATGTTGATGATCTCCAGATAAGTTGCCAAGGTGCAGATATGAGATATGTAGAATAGCAATTGCAGCTCACTATTAACAGGTTAACTGACCAAATCAGCATAGTTTATGTTTCAAGTCAGAAGACTGTTTATGTACATTGTAGCAAAAACAAAATCTCCTTACTGGGTCTAAACTACAACAGGATTGTTAATTCCATTTACACCTGAAGTGAAATTTCTTGGAGTGATGTTTGACTGTAGGCTGAGCTTTCCTTATGTCCTGTATGTGAAGAATGAATGCTTCAGAACACTGAGTCTACTTTAGTCTTGGCTAACTCCTCCTTTAGTACAAATTGTTCTGCTCTGCTACATGTTTACTAGTGTATACTCCATTCTAAACTGGACTAAGATTCAGTTGGCTATGGCTCAGCGCATTCTTGTGTAATCTTGAAACTATATCCTGTGTATCAAGACGTTAAGGAAATTTGATTATAAGTCACTAGTAACTTCCCATTCAAGTTGACTATAATATTTTCTGTTTTTTTAAATGTATTTTTTATATTAATTATTATTTAAAATAATTTATTTTTATTGGAACACTATATGTATCAGCATCCTAT
>KK117266.1:323958-341476 GCA_000611955.2 Stegodyphus mimosarum
AAGATGTTCTCATGCTTACGCCCCATGAAATATGTCTGAATTTTTTTTTTTATCTTATGTAATTTTTAAATTTAATTTGTTTTTGTATTCAAGTTAAGCAACAAATAAGATGAATGTTTTTGTAATTTTAGATTCTTCCTATAATTTCCGTATAATTTGGCTTTTTTAATACACTCAACTATCTGGAATTTTCGCATATTCGGCTTGTGACATTTTCTGACTTTGAACAAAACTTATTACAGCATTTTCAGAGACATAAGGGATTTCATTTTGAAAATTAATACAATTTTTATGAGTAACATTTAAAAGGGTGTAATGCAGCAAAAGAACTAAAGACTTGACATCTAATGTGTAATATCCTTCAGCTGATAAAAAAAGGTTATGAATTATGAGAAAAGAAATCATTATAAACAATGGTTAAGAATTTTGAAAAATAGCCGGCACTGATATATGTCCGAGACATTATTTATATTTTACTATTTTGATATTGCTGTTGAATATTCTTGAATTATTTCTATGTAGATCACGTTTTTTAAGCATTAATCTGCAAATGCTTTTTTAAAGGCATTGTGACATTGATAAAATATATTTGAAAAAGAATTTCTTGGAATTCAATTTTAAATAAGTTAATTAGTTATCCATTCATAGTAGTTTTTGTGGTGTCTACAGTGGGAGAAAGAATTTTGCAGAATCTTCATAATTTTAATCTTCACAAATATACAAAGAGATAATTTTGCTTCATAATCATATATTGCTAAAAAATAACTGCATTTAATAGTAATTTCTAGGGATGTGTTTACTGTGCAGCATTTTGTTTTGATATATTATGACATTATGAAATCATGAATTATCATTATTATTTATAGACGAAGTCCAATATCTGTAGCAGCTGCTGCTATCTATATGGCTTCACAAGCATCAGAAGATAAAAAATCCCAAAAAGGTATGTTGGAAATTATTTGGCTTTGTAAAATATTACAATGTTACACACTCATTCCGCAAATGTTCTTATCTGGCCAGTATTTTTGCAACAGTTTTTCATAGGCATATATATATATTTCCAGTCACAAAAATGTTCCAGTGTCTTGGCAATTTGTTTTAAAAAATCAAATTTATAAAAGTTAAGAAATTTAACTTTTCGTGTGTTCCCTCAGTCCGTGTACTTTTATTTAGGAAAATCGTATTATAAAAATAAAATGTTCATTTTCCATATGAAAAAAACTGACGTATTTTATTTTAAAATTGGAAATCATATTCAGGGGCTGTATACAAATTATGGAGTGAAATGTTTGCTTCTGTATATAACTAAAAATAAAATGTTAACTAAGAAAAAGGTTTCTAATGTTAATAAATTAAATTACAAGCATATCTATATCTATCTATATATATATATATATTCATTTTTAGTCCAAAGGGGTTTAATCCCTGAAGGACTATTGTTTCATTTTGCACTAAATCACTCTGAATGTCCGTTTCACTTTTCAAATTGTTGCCACCAAATACTATCACCTTGTATTATATTTGAAGAAATTAAATAATAAAGAATCTGCATAAATGTATGTACGTTTCTCACATTGTGATAAAACAATGGTGCCTAGAGCCACCAAATTTTGAATGACATAATCCTACTGCTAATCTGGAAGCCCAAATCTGGAGTTTGTTATATTATCGATTTCTTATTTTCTAAAACTAACGAATTTTTGTTTAACAAATTCAATGGTTTCAAAGCAAGCAATGGCAACGTTGTACAGGAAAAACATTTTTATCTCCAGCGCATGAGACTGTGTATCAGAAATTCTAAATTAAACACCCAATTTAAAATTATTTTGCAATATTGCTCTTGAACTGAATTTTATGGTTTAAGTGTGAAGAACATTATATATAAATAAAGTAACACAAAAAATGTTTAAAAAACAAAACGCCCCTTTGGACGTAATTTAAAATCTGAAACAAAGGGGGATTTATTTGCAGAATCTTATAGAATTTATATCCTAAAAGACACTGGCATATAGCCAAATCATTACGTTATTTGCAGGAATTAAAAGTTTCAAACACTTCTAGTTTAATGAATTTTTGTATGAAAAAGCAGTCAGAATTTCACGAAACTGTTAATAATGTATTTTTATCTTTTGAAAACTTCTAAATTATTTATATAAAAAACTTTTTTATAAATTAAAGAATGTTACATGCTAGTAAATCACAAAAGAGTATCATTGAATAGCATTTAAAGGGGAAAAAACCAACCTGAAATAATTCTGATTTATTTCTTAACCAACCTCTCAAGGTAAATTGGATGTCAAATTTTGAAATTAAATATCTTGGTCAATTTTTGTCAAACATTTTGTGTTTTATTTTTGATAATGTGTAGAAAATTTTCTGAATATAAGTATAGGCACCAGAGGACCATATAAAATATTATGAAATTGATGTTTTAATTTTGAAAAAGCCAAAATGTGAATAATTCCATCATTTAAAACATTTTTGTAACTGGAACTAAATATGTACAACCACTGGTTCTGAAAATGAAGAGTTTTATGGAGTGTATATCATGACATGATTTTTTTAAAATTTTTATCCCGTTCTTTCAGCCCAGTCTTGGAAATGTAATAAATGATTGCTTCTTTCAAAGGTTTAGTTCTATTTGTAAATAAATAATCATATTTTCTGAACATGAAGTTATTCTTTATTAGGCTTTTGTGATAAAATACGTTTTTCAAAAAATTGTTTCATTAATTTAGTATGCATCTTGTTTTATGAAAAACACAGTATATTATCTTAGAATTCTAATTTACTGTGTCGTTATGTAGTTAAATGTCAAGTGACAGTATCAGTTGTACTGTCACAAAATTATGCAAGCTATCATGAATGTGTTTGGATTGAGAAATGAAAAACTGAGCATTATAAGGATAATAATTATTGCTAAATTATAGAAAAACAATGAATGAATAAAAAAGAAATAAAATTATGGATATCAATTATTCTGTAGGAAAACCTGCAGATAACTTTATGGCTTATAAAAAAGTTGCCATTTTCTATTCACAGCACTTTTCACAGAATTAAAATGAGAGTAAATAATGAGTGAATTTTTATAGTGGAAAGTTATTTGATTATTAAAATTGAATTATTCTTTACATTCCCATGTGAGAGTACATTTCTTCTTAATAAAAGTTGCTAATAAAATAAAAATGCTTGATTAAATTCTCTTCTTTGTATGTAAAAACTGGATTTAAAATTTATTTTGTATTCATTTTAAAATAATATAATATGAATTCACATAATTTTTAACAAGAAATTCTGTCTTAATTTTTTGAAAATATTTTTCAGTGTATTAAATTTCATTTAAAGCCACATATGCATAAAGTTAGCTCATGGTAGCTTTTAAATAGTTTAGTATTTTAAAATGGATGTATGTAATCTCCAGATTAATGCATAATTATTTTCCTTTCCTTATTGTTATGTACTTAAAAGTATCTAAACAGTATTCTGATATGTAAAAATAAAGACAGAATCAATTAAACTTTTATATTTTAAAAGTGGAAAAAAGTAGAATTGTGTAGTTATTGAAGAAAGCTGTTATTAATAATGAACTTTTTAAGTTAAAGCTGATTAATAAATTATTTTAAAATTGAAGTTTTTACTGTTGTTTTTCTGCTTAAGTGCCTAGGGACACTTCATGATTTAAATCTGTACATTCATGCAAGCCATGGCAATTTTGGTATTGCCATTATGTTAAATAGATAGTAATAAAATCATCTCTATATAACTGCTGTTAACTGGTAACTTTGAAATATTAATTAATATTTGCTAACCCCCCCAATCAAAAAATTTAAACTCTCAAAGTTTTATGTGAAGCAGTACTTGTTTGCAGTTTGTGATGAATTTAATCTTTTTCTTCCGCCCTTTCAATAACTTTGTTTCTATTTCAATAGCATATATAATTCAGAATTTTTTCATCTTTCTCTTAAAGCTAGATATTAATAACTTTGCATTTTTTGTCAATATTAAAGAGCTTTACTTTCATGCACTATACATGGCAATAATGATATATTTCATATATTCTGTTCATGGCATGTGTTTAATAGTACATATATAATTTCCTACCCCCATTTTTTAAAAGTCTTAGAAAATATTTATTTACTAAAATTCCATTTATTTATTGAAATATTTACAGAAATTGGGGACATTGCTGGTGTAGCTGATGTTACTATACGTCAGTCTTACAAGCTTATGTATCCACGAGCTTCTGAATTATTTCCTGAAGACTTCAAGTTTCACACTCCTATTGAAAATCTACCTCAACTATGAGATACAGTGCATCAAAAGAAAGTGTGGAAACAGACTAAAATTCATCAGTATCATTTCATGTTCAAAATTTCATTCATCTTTTTGTTCAAGAGTCATAAATCTCATCATAATATATCAAGAAAGTGCAAAAAAATAAACTGACGTGATATGATTTCAGTCATAACTTGTTGAAGTTTTCTGCAGGTCATCTATTAGAGGGGAAAAATGACTGAAATGAACTAAAAAAAATACTTAATGCTTTTATTTATACTTTATAACTTTGTAATGAAGGTGATAAAACTATGTACTGTTTACATTTGTTATGAGTAGTATTAGTAGTTCTATTCTCAGTTTCAGTATGCTATGAGAATCTATTAAAATGGGTTGCTTGAGTAAGAATTAAAAGAGTGAAAAATTTACTTTGGAATTCATATTGATAGAGTATATATAATACAAGATGTAGAAAGTTTTCTTTGTAGTGTATATAATAGAACTCTTTTACTGTGACCATGCTATATAATTAGCTGGATTTTAAAAGTAAAAAACTACATGCCACCTTTAAACATAATTTTTTAATTTATATGCAATGCATGTGCAAGAAATACATGATCAATTCAGGATTGTGACTATTTTCCCTCATTCAAAATTGTAAATTCCTGAAACCAAAAAGTATACAACTTACAGCTTCTCATCCTTCTAAAGTAAATTGAGATGTAATTTTGCTTTCAAATTGTGTGGATGTAAATATTGTTAAAAATGTTCTTAAAATAATTATATTTTTTTAACTATATAGTTATTGCTAAAAATTTTTGGAAAAAATTGTCCAAATGTAAATTGATATTCCTTAATCAAGTATGCATACGTATATCAAGTACTATAAGATTTTTACGTAATTGGAATTGCAGTGTGTTATAATGTTCCTTCTGTCACTCTTTTTATGTTTCTTTAGTGAACATTTTATTTCTCCACTTAACTGTCTTTTTATTTCAGCGGAATACTTGTTTGACTGCTTTCATTTGTTAATGGCTATTTGACTGCCATTATTTAACCTTATAACTTTTCATGCAGTTATTTTAAACACATCATAGTATAAGCTTGCTGTAATTACTAGATTATAGTAAGACTACGGGATAATTATTATTATACTTACAACATCATATTAAACTAAAATATAATTATTACTAGGATAATTTGCTTCTGTGTATTTCCCTCATAAGGAAGATTTCTTGAACTACAAATACAAATTTAAGGGAAGCTAATTAGCCTTAGTTATTCCCTTGCATATTGCAGAGTAAATCTGTCTTCTTAGTGATTTAAGAAATTCACTGAGTCCATTGATCATCCATTCCAGTGTAAATACATAAAAAAGTAACACCAAGTTTGAGTAGTATTCTCTTCCTTTACAGAGGGTGTATTTTGTGATTGTACGGTGATAAAAAAAAAATTATACTCATCTAGACAGATGTTGTTAATTTTGCATAGGCTTTTCTGCATAGAATATTTCTGTTATGAACTTGGCTGCAAAGAATTCAAGAAAATAATCAGCATGTATAGATATGAATTAAGTGCTTAAGTGATAGAATGTGTGTTGTCTTTTAGCACATTAACCTTGCATCAAAAGAAAGTCATAATTTTATTTAAAAATCCTTACACACTTTCTATATTTTTAAAGTATAAGATTTCTTCAAACTAAGAATTGGAAATAGAATATAACATTTCTTTTTTAGAAGCTCATGGGAGAAAAAAGATAAATTAATCAAAATTTCTATATAGCTACTTTTCATAAATAAAAACTTGCTGAAATATGTGTCTTTTCTTGATTATCTTAGTGCAGCTTTTCAGTGGTTTCCTTTGCTGTGCAAAAGTTATGGTCAGCTGGGTATAACTAAGTATATGTTATTTCAATTTCAAGTTACTAACGAACAAAATGATATGAAAATATATGACAGAACTGTAAACTGAATTAAACAGCAATCTTGGTTTTTATTTAAAAAAATGTGAAATTCTTTTCATATTGTTTGAGTGTTTTACTCTAGGTGAAAGATAGTGAACTGTGGTATCTGATTACATTTAACACAAATATCTCAATCGAAGATACAAATGTAGGCTTTGCAACTGTAAATTTTATAAGCCTTAACGTTTCTCTTGAAATATGAAATCCTCCTTTTAATAATACCGATTATCAAAAGTATACTATGTTTTAGAACTTTTGCAATTAGAAGAATAAGATTTTCTTTTCAGAAATTTGGAGGGTGTTGAGGAATAACGAAAAATATTTAAAGACATAATTTTATAAAAAGTAAAATATATTCTTTAATAACTTCAAATAATTATTATTGAATATTCTGTATGAAAGTTCACCTGATGTACTTTTTAATGCATTATATAATTTCATTGCATTTTGTATCTTTGTTTCCTCCATTCTTGAACTTTTACGACAAGTATACCGTAACTTTTAACCCGTTCTGGCACGCAACCTTGAGTACACAGGTAAACTTTTGTGAAGAAGCACTTATCGTTTTAATTCTGTGGGTATACCTGAAGCCGGCGCACTAAATGACTAGAGCTTCGAAAAGAGTGCTGGAACGAGCATTGCTGGGAAGTGCGTAAAAGATTTTGCCTATAATTAAAAAAAAAACTAGATTCTAAATACCGTAGCAGATTTAGCATTACCCAGGGTGTGCCACGGGGAGGCCTGTTACTCTACCCCCTCTCAAAAAAAGTTCTTGGTTATATGATGATTACATGCATATAAATTTTAAAAACATAAATTTGGTATATGATATTTACATTTTGTAATTATGCTTTCGTCTATTTTTTTTTTTCATGGTGGCCCTTTTGGAAAAGCGCAATCCAACATTGCATGTTTTGATCGTGTACCAGGATTCATATCAGATTCAGTATCTGAAGGTAATTCATGTAGCACTTTCAGTGCTTCAGAAATGGTCAGCTCTTTCCGATCCATTTTAAAAATAATTAAAAATCTGAAAAAAAATAAACTAATATTATATTTACAATTAGAAATCATAAACTGTAAAATAAAATTAAATAAACGTCAACGGCACTAACGAAACTTCTTTGAACGAAAATGAAGGAGAAAAAATGAACTGCTCTAGACCAAACAACTAACTGATAAAATTACCCCTGACCTTCAGAAAATCACCCCAACAATTTCTTAGTTCATAACCAAACCTCTCCTCCAAAAAAGAGAGAGAAAGAAAGAAAAACAGGAAATGAAACTCGGATGTGGACCCACCTTTTTATAATGAATGAACTTGCAGGTGAGCTGCAGAGAAACAAAGATACAGTTGTTAGTCTGGTTCTAGTGATCTACCTGATGTTTGCCGTTCAATTTTAGGCAAGATTTCAAGGTAAAAATTTAAAACTAATGTAAAATAAGGAGATTAGCATACAGCCAAAATAATAACATAGAAATTTCTCTTCAAACAATTCCTTTTATATCCTAAAAAAAAAAAAATCTGGAAGATTTCTTTGAAAAATGAGTCTTTAAAAACTAATCGTGGCTAAAATATATGGACTGTTTTGTGTTGTGCTGCCATCTAGTATAAATGAAGAAGTTCAGAGTAACCTATAAATTCTTTTTTAATTCAGTTTTTGTATGCATACAGAAAGAAATTTTTAGATGTGCCCAGGCTGGGCATGCCGTGCCGCAAAAAGTTAAAAAGTGTATCTGATAAAGAAAAAGATTAAAGATTCATTTGATGCCAGATTTTAAATCTTTCATTATTTTTCATTTGTCATGACTTGGAATTTCTCAGGTATCATTCAGAATTTTTGTTTGTTAATTGGTCTACTATTTCTATTATTTTACTAAGATTTTATGAACTAGACAGAAAATTATGTAGATAGAACTTAATGAGCGAGGTGAATGATGGAGGAAATGCACATGTATCTAATATGTTACAAGAGGTTTCTGCATTTACAGTGATAGCAAGCTAAGAAAATATAATATCTGAAAAAAAATTAATTACATATTTGTTAAAAAAATTACATTCAGTACTACATTTAATGTAACAAAGGGATTTGAAATGTGTGAATAATTTTCATTTTTAGTAATGTAATTCTTCCAAGTAAAATTAACATTGTAGATGTTTCATGCTAAAAAATGTAATTTTTTTCCATTTATTCTCAGAACAATTGAAAGCATAAGAGTGCTTAGATAAGGGAAAGTATTTCATTGTTTTAAAAGTAAATCTATTATTTTTTTTATACTTGAGGTTATTGTAATCTTCAGATATTAATGCATTAAAAATACTTATGCTTTTGCTGTAGTTTGCTGCTTTTGTTTTTCTCCTCCTCTCTTCTGAATCTCTACTTATACAGACTTTTAGTTATATTTTCTTTTCAAAGAAAATAGCTTATAAATTTACTATCATTTTGTGTTTTTGTAATATTCATATTTAACTGTTGCTGAAGGAAAAAGCTTGAGTTGCACAGCAATATTGAGAATGTATTTAATAATATTTTTTATCATCTTGAAATAATTTCATTTTCTTATATGTATGAAAAATCATGAAAGTTCTTGCAAAAAATTTCATAAAATTTTGTCTAAAATTAGTGATTCTAAATCATTTCCTGTCTGCATGGTGTTAAGCCAGGAAGAAAACCATATGAAAAAGTGAATGCTAAAAATAAAATTATTTTAAATAACTTTCCTATTTCAGAAACTAAATTAAAATTTAAGGACCTAGTTGTCTATAGCTGTTTAACATTTTCATCTTTTTGGGGAGGGAGTATATAATAAATAGGATTGTTAATGAGAGCATATGAAGGTATGCAGAAATGAGTTGTAGAATTAGTTTCTTACTGATATTATTGTTCTTAATACAAACTGTGTTTTTCTTTTGTTTTTATGTGAATATGTGCATTTAATTTTGATATAATATTTTCTGGACTTGGAAATAATGCCATTTTAAAACTAATATAGTAGCTTTGTTATCTAACAGAAGTATTCTTCCATTGGTCTTTAACCCATTTTTAATAAATTGCTTGCTTTTGAAAAACTTTGTAGTTAATTTCTGAAAGAAAGGAATAAGTTCTTCTAATGCAGTGAAACTGTTTTTAATTCAAATTAATATGTTGTATATTATCATTTTACTCTTGGATGATTATTTAAATTTTTCATTGTGCAGTTTAAAAAAAATTATATATAAAAAAAGTATTGCACTTAAATATTTTAAATACTCAGACTTGTCAAATACAATGTAATTAAATTTAATCTGTGTGATATACAAAAGGAGGTTTTTAAAAGGGATAAAAATATGCATATTCCTCTTGTTAAATATTTAGGAAACATTTTCTTTTATGTTAATTTGCAGTGTTTTATGCAATTGCAGTATATGTTTATATATTGCATTATATTTGATAACATGTCCAGCTTTCATAGAATTTTGTATTTGGAAATCTGCAGTTATGCAGTTGTAATCTATGCAGTTTGAAATATTTCTTATTTTTATAGTATTTTCTATGATAATTTTACCCTTCATGTAATGAAATTAAATTTATGTTGTACAGTTACTGACTTCAGTGTCTGTTTTATTTCCTGATACAGAAATTAAGAAGCATTTCTTTATGTATTGTACATGCCTTATTTTCAAATTTGTTAGCATAATTGCATATCGACAGAAAATGTTACAAAAGACCATACTGTAATTTAATAGCTTCATTGATTTTTAAAAAAATCATTAAAATAAATCATATTTCTAAATAAAGTGATAAAATTTAAGAAAAAATTTATCTTTTTGATGCAAATCAAGGGAAAGGAAACTGAAAAGGGGCACTTTGCAGTTGTCATAACTGTTGCTAATTTTTCTTCTGCTTGCATTTTGTTCATTGTTTCTCCGGATAGATATGTCAAAATGAAAATATCCGGCTTTAACAAAAGTTTCCCTTCACCACAAATATCGTCTGCGCAAACAGTTCGCCTTGGGGGCGTGTTTAATCATATTTTGTCAAACGATTTTTGGCATTTGACAGACAGACAGAGCAAGAAACAGACTTGCTTTAGAGCACCGTGTTGTGAAATTTGTAAAAACTTAAGTACAAGGTGTCTGAAATGAAACTATCATGCTACCAGATTAGAACCATCATTTACTTCCAATTGTGTTGCAAAAGGTCAAATCATATGTACAGTTTTAGGTGTACTAATGTTGTGTTATATAACACTGTGAAGTTTTATACCGAAAATTCAAGAAGCTGAGCGCTCTGGCCAGCCTGCGAGAACTTGTGGAAGAAGATCAGTATGCAACCACTCGAGAGCTTGCTAAGGAGTTGGATGCTTTGCCATGTCCATCAGTCGCGCTATGCATTGCATAAACTTGAAGTGCATGTTCAACCGTTGGATGCCGCATGACTTGACTCAAGCAGATAAGAATAGACGTTTTCGGGCCTGCATTAATCTGCTCGAATATCAATGTAAGGACGGATTCATCCCTGGGATGAAAAGTAGATTTACTTCAACAACACAGGCCAAAAAGGGAATTTGTCTGCAGCGTCGCAAAGCGCAATTTGACTAACAAAAAATCATGCTTTGTATCTGGATTGCCGTGGCGTTATCCACAAAAGAGTATCTGTAAAAGGTAAAACTCTCAACAGTAAGGTGTATAGCGAAATGCTAGTCTGTGTTGACACTGCTATGAAGTTAAACATTCGAAGTGAGTTCCGGAATGCGAGACTACATGTGGCTGGAATCTGTACGGACCGAATAACTTCCGTTCTGCATAGGACGTCCCGAAATGAGGTTGATTTGTTTTTGGACTCGCAGCCTCCAATTTTCTGGGCCGAAGGCTTTGAGAAAGTACCAAAATGTTGACAGAAAGTCGAAGATTTGGGTGGTGATTGCTACCCTCACTAAAGATGCCGCTTTTGTTTTTTTAGTCCAAAGTGGCATTTTCCCTTAAGGACTACTGTTTCCGTTTTCCGTTGGAAACATTAAAAGTCTAAATCATTTTTCAAACTGTCGCTACCAAATATTGCAGCTATCTCTGTATTATATTTAAAGAAATTAAATAATGAAGAATCCGCGTAAATGTATGTATATTTCTCCAAACGTGATAATCCATCCAATATTGAATAACGTAAGTTTCCACTCCCAATATGCGCATCTGGAAGCCCAAATTTGGAATTTGTTTTATTATTTCATATTTTGTAAAACTTTAACGAATTTTTGATGAACAAACTCAAACGATTTAAAAGCGAGCAATGGCAACGCTCTACGGAAAAAAAAAAAAACTTTTTTATCTCCAGTGCGCAGAACTGTGTATCGGAAATTCTAAAGATAGACTCATTTTAAAATTATTTTGCGATATTGCTCTTGAATTGAATTTTATGGTTTAAGTGCGAAGAACATGATATTTAATAAATAAAGGTAACACACAAAATGTTAAAAATACGCCCCTTTGGGCGTAATTTAAAATCTGAAACCTTTCAGATTTTTTACATATATATATATATATATATTTCCTAGCTTTATTAAGAATGTTTTTTGGCTTAAAACTTTTGTTACAGCCAGATATATGCTCCCCTATTCACCTGAGCTGAAAAAATTTTCACGTCTGTTAAGGCATATCATTTAAAGCATCAGAAAACGGCAAGCTTTTAAATCAATTGTGAAATTTTAATATTAAGAATTCTCAGAATTCAAATATGAAACAAATTTTTAAGTGTATAAAAAAAATTCTTTTTTATTTCAACTGTAAATTGTGAATTATAATTGCCTGCTGCATTCTGATTTTTCAGTTCATATATATTATTAATTTTATAATGATTTAAACCTTGCTCTCTTGTATTGATTAAAAACGAGAGTATTTAGTAAAATAACATGCCGAGTGATATTTAAAAAAATGGTTTAATTACTTCCATGTCATTTTTATAAAATTTTTAAGTAGCCGTCTTAAATAGGATCAGAAATCAAAATCCTTCAAAATGTTTGCTAAGTTAACCCTGCTTGATAACTATTCAAATGTTTCAGTAAGAATAACTAAAATCAGAACACTCTGAAATGTTCGAAGTCTAGCAATTTTAGGAATAACTAGCAGTTTAAGTTAGATTTCATTATAAAGTCAAATTTCATGCTGGAATTCTTAGATATTGACTTATTTTTTAACAAAAAGAGGATAAAAGAATTCAAGTATATCTGATACCATAACTGTTTGGTGACTGTGTAAGAACGTAAGTCCATGCCATAAGTAAACTATTGTGTTCAATGAAAGGGTCTTTAACGCCCTTCTTCCCTGTTGTATTCATCTCGGATTCTTGGCGAGAAGTCCCAACATAGACTTTTAAATAGATATAATTACAGTATATGTTAGAAAAGAAAACTAGATCCTACAGAATAAGTGTAATAACATCATTATCTTCCGTGTACACCAAAACAATGCTTACTAGATGAATACTAGTACTCTTTTTTTTTTTTCTAGATCAATACTATGATTTTAAATAAAACTTTTAGTGAATTAGGACGCTAAAGAGTTATTTTCATTTGCCTGAGTAATATCCTAAGTAGCCCTTGCTTTGCAAAAATGTACATATTTTCATGCAAAGTAACTTCTTAAGAAGACTCGCCACTCGGGATTTTCCATATATGCATAGCGTGAAGATGACTCCATTTCCGGTAAAGAGCTTTCTGCGAAGACAACCTTTCTGCTAAGATCATACTTTTTTAAAACCCAATCTTCCTCAAAGGTCGACAGCCCAATCAAAAACATAATACTTTAATTAAAATTCCGAATCAGGGCAGCATTCGTTTTCTAAATTATAGATAAATAAAGTGTAATAAAGATTTTTTTCGCTTCAGGCTATGTTAATTAATATCTAGAATATGGTCGATCGTGTGCTACCAGTACGTTACCGCAACGTTCTTAATGGCTTACATAAAAGTAGTTTCCTTTTAAGATATTATTAAAAATCAATATACTAAAATATATGGTTATACGAGGCACGTCCAGAAAGTAAGTTCCGTTTCAATTTATCTCCGCTGCAGCTCTGCGATCGCAGTTCCGCACATGCGCAGTAAACGCTCTGTATCAAGGAGAAGAAACGCGTACCATTTGGAAATAGCTGTCAGTCACGTACGCTTTGTTGTGCTTGTTTACAATGTCGGTGTCGATTGAAAATCCCGCCGCTTGTGAAATCAGATCTGTGATTCGTTTTCTGAATGCGAGGAAAGTGAAACCTAGTGTAATTTATCGGCAAATTTGCGATGTTTACGGACCAAAAGCGATGAGTGATTCGATGGTGAGAAGATGCGTCCGAAAGTTCAATGACGGACGTAGTGATGTGCACGATGAAGAACGAAGTGGGCGTTCATCTTTGGTTACAGAAGAACTGGTTCACGCGATTGATGACAAGATCCATGAAAACCGAAGGTTTACAATTAGTGCTCTCGCTATGGAATTTCCCCAAATTTCCCGATCACTAATGCATGAAATTGTTACCGAAAAACTGAAATTTCGTAAACTTTGCTCACGTTGGGTACCAAAGATTCTTACTGAGCAACACAAAACAAAACGGATGGATAGTGCACTTCAGTTTTTGACCCGTTAGGCTGAAAGCAGCGAAGAATTTCTAGGAGATGAAACTTGGGTTTCTTACGACACCCCTGAAAGTAAGCGGCAATCAATGGAATGGAGGCACACTTCATCCTCAGCAAAGGTTAAGCCGAAGCAAATCTTGACACCTCGAAAAATGATGTGCACAGTGTTCTGGGACTGGAAAGGCATCTTACTCATTGATTTCTTACCGCGTGGTCAAACAATCAGAGCAGATTCTTATTGCGAGACACATCGGAAATTGCGCCGCGCAATACAGAATAAGCGCCGAGGATTGCTGTCAAAAGGTGTTGTTTTTCTTCACGACAACGCACGACCACAATGTGCAAATGTGACGAAAAACCTCCTACAGGGATTTGGCTGGGACGTGTTTGACCATCCTCCATACAGCCCTGACCTCGCTCCTAGCGACTTTCATCTGTTCTTACATCTTAAGTCTGTCTTTGGCGGTCAACACTTTAACAATGACGACGAGCTGAAAGAAACCGTTTCCAACTGGTTGAAGACACAGGCGGCAAATTTCTATGAAGAAGGTATACAAAAACTTGTGCCACGCTATGACAAATGCCTGCAATATTTCGGCAGTTATGTGGAAAAGTAGTTTAAGAGTTGTTGAATTTTGTGCAATAAATAACTTTTCTGTAGCTGTACACAATTTACTTTTATTACCAAACGGAACTTACTTTCTGGACGTACATTGTATAATAAATTCAAATCATAATTAACAAGTTATGTGATGAAAACCGATGTAACAATATATGGCCTTAAAACTGAAATTATTAAGCTGTATCGGAAATTATTCAGAACTGAACTGAAATACTATTTAGTTGTATCATAGAAAATTTCATCAGATACACAAGTTCAAAGTGTTGTGTTTAAGAATACTTAAATTGCGAATTCGAATTTTTGCCTCAATAGAAAGTTACATCTTTGACGTTTTAAAAGTACAAGTAACCTTTATATAACATGGTGGATAGGTTCCTAGAAAATTCTGTACTGTATGAGACCCACAGCCACCAGAAAAAGGGAGGTTACTTTTCGAAAACTTATTAAAAACAATTTTTTTTAATTCTACATAAGTATATATGTATGTACAACACAAAAAATATTACATATTTTAATTTAACGTAACTTTAGTTTAATAAATTTCTTACTTATCATTGTTCCGTATAAGCAGCCGAGAACGTTTTTGCGGTGAAATGAAATCGCTTTCACTTTCAGATTTTTCTTCATTTAAAGTTCTGCATCGTCTTCTCTCTTTAAAAAATCTGTAATTTTTGCTTTACCAGGTCTTTGGAAATTTCTCGATATGGAGCTAGACGGTTTTGCAGCTCCCTGTTGAATTTTCGGCTTCTTTCAGTGGAAGGGTCTGCATTAAAGAAAATGACTCAGGTGACTTCGATTTTCAGCTAAGCTTAGGCCTTCCTTTAATTTTTTTAATGTCAAATTATTAATTTCACAATCTTCATCAGTGCTATTGACCTCATAATCGATTTGATTTACAGCTTCGAATGTCATTTCCATAAAATCTGCTTCGTCAATTTCTTCTTCCATTAATAAATCTTGAACATCCACATAACCATATCCGCAAAACCTTCTCTTCCAACTGATTTAGTATGTTTTAATATGCCAACAATTTCATTTTCTGACGATTCACGCACGTAACTGAAGAGGGCCATACTTTCGTCCAACATACATTTAACGTTGATGTTTTCAGTTCTTTTAGCGACAAAGATATGATGTCGATACATCAGTGCTCGATTGAAAATTTCTTCCAAGCTTCCATTACATTACTTAATTTTGAATTTGTTCCTTCTAAAATGCACTGTAATACTCTTCTTCTATAATACGTTTTAAAAGATATAAATAATACCTTGTTCAATGGTTGGAGTAACGAAATAGTGTTAGGTGGTAGGAACAGTATTTTGACTTCGGGATGATTCAAATCTTGTGGGTGACATGGAACATTATTTAATAGTAATAGCGCCTTGAAGCTTAAAATTTTCTGTCTTAAATAACGTTCAACGTCTGGCACAGAACAACTTAAAAACCAATCTTTAAATAAATCTCCAATTACCCAAGCTCTTGGATTTGCCTTTCAATAAACCGGTAAGGTGTTTTTGTTTACGCCTTGCACAAGGATTTAAAGATGTATAAACTAACAAGGGTTTTATCGTAAAGTCCCCCGACGCATTATTGTACAAAAAAAAAAAAAAAAAAAAAAAAAAAAAAAAAAAAAAAAAAAAAAAGAGTTAGACGATCTTTAGACACGGTAAATCTGGGTGCAGGAATTTTCTTTTTTTCGATATAAAGGTTGTGCTGGCCATTTTGTTTTCCACCAAAGCCCAGTTTCATCGGCATTGAAAATTTGATCTGCTGTGAATCTACACTCTTCTATAATATTTTGAATTTTTTCAAGATACGTCCTAGCAGTTTCGTAATCAGCCAATGTAGATTTTCCTTGAATTCTTATGTTATGAACTGCAAAATGCTTTTTGAAATTTTCGAACCAGCCTTTACTTGCCACAAAATCTGGGTCAACAGAGGATTCTCCGTGTTCTTTAACGTGCTTAAATTTTGAGTGTTTTTTGTTTAATGATATTACGATCTAACGGAATTTTTCTTTGACAACTATCTTCAATCCAAATGCTGAGTGCCTTTTCCATCTTCTCAATTTTTGGCGCACGGAGGTGACTTATTTGTTTTTCATTTTTCATAATAGTCCGGACTGTTGCTTCATTCACGTTGACTTTCCAATGTGAGATGCCTTTTCTCTCTTTAAAAGACGACCTAAGATTTGTATCTTTACTGCTAAAGAAATAAATTTCCTCTTAAACTTTTTTTTTGTCTTTATGAGGCATGTTTTGGGACTGAAGCTTAATATCTTAAAGATGAAAAGGTTATTTTTTTAACACACCGTGGCTTGATACAGACTGCCACCAATAAGATGAGACACTTTTGTTTTCAGGTCACGAGCATGAGGATTCAAATTTTGGAAGCTGAACGTGCAGGTTGTGCGTATTTGAGCTCTTATTGGGACCTCATGTTCTTCACTTTCTTGAGATAATGAGATTTCTTCATTGCTACCTGAAGATTGTGCTCTCTTGAGACTGGATATTGTTTCTATTGTTCTACTTGTGGGTCATGGAAGGAATCCGTTATCGGTTAAGAATTCATCGGTCGCTCTCATCCACGTGGCTCGTCTCTCTGAGTCTTGTTCTTACAGTAGAGTATTGATCGTCTGCCAAGGAAATGTCAAGCTGGTTATTCCCTTGATATCCAATTACATCGAGAAGAAGAAAATTTTATTAATTTTCTGAGAGCTTTTAAAGTGGATATTCGTCCATTTAGAGACCCTGCAACACGCGATAAGCTCCAAAAATTCTGATGTCATGAGCGATACTAATTCCAGTATTTCTCTGTCGCTAACCGATGCCAAAGTTTGGATTACATCTACTAAAACAGTTAAGACGATTCCTTCCAATATTTCTCCCGCGGAGAACAACATCGTGACCGAAATGAACGTGCCTCATCGAGTGTAGTTCCAGATATTTCAACGAAAAATCAGTTTGAAAGCTTAGATAGTGTTCCCTCTACTGAGGTAGAAATGAACTACAATGATAAACCTTCTCCTAAAGATAATCGAAGCTGTAATTGATCCTCTT
>KK117266.1:355399-371500 GCA_000611955.2 Stegodyphus mimosarum
AAAATAAAAAGGAATTCTAATTACAGTTCTAAATAAATAGCCAAATAAATGTGAAATTCGTAACAATATTCTCTAAAACGTTAACGAATTTTTCATTAACAAACTCAAAGATTTCAAAGCCAGCAATACCAACGTTGTACAGAAAAACATTTTTATCTCCAGCGCGTGAGAGCGTGTACCGAAATTTCTAAAGATATGCAGAATTTAAAATTATTTTGCGATATTGTTGTTGAATTGAATTTTATGGTTTAAGTGCGAAGAACATGGTATTTAACAAATAAAGGTAACACACAAAATGTTAAATAAACGCCCCTTTGGACGTAATCTAAAATCTGAAACCTTTCAGATTTTTTTTTATTTTGTTATTGTAATATAAATGTTTATTATTGCATTGATGCCTTAATTGTAAGTTTGGCTTCCTGTCCAGGAATTGTACTGCTCGGTATGTGCAGTCCTTGGGAAGCGGGCAGTGTTACGGATTTTGTATTTATTTAGAATTGTAATTAAAACTCTTTTATTTTCTCGTGCAAAGCAGACGATTTTTGAAGAGAAAGCTACGTTGGGAAAGTAAAAATACAAGAGCTCGTGCATTTAATATTTAATAAATAAATATCTCGAAATTTCTGTTGCCATCGAAAAAATAGTTTTACCAGAATGTTCTCGTGAATAATTAAAAAGCTTATAAAAGCCGAATTAAAACACCTCAGTTCAGTTGTAGCTGTTTTAAGTGAGCTGTTGTTTACTTAATGCTGTTATTGATTGCAGCGAATTCGCTGTGAGGTAGAATTAGTTTCTCTATTTTGAATTGAGTTCTGTTTAACGTTTGAGATATTGTGATATTATACGATTGTCTCTGAGGAAATATTTCAGCATTTTGTTTTATTATTGTAAAAAGAATAAATTTCATTAACTTTTTAACGACTTGTGCATTCAATCCATTACGAACTCGTACGCACGCAAGAATTTTTTGGTGCCGTGACCAGGATTCGAACCTGGGTTATTGCGGCCACAGCGCAATGTACTAGTGTTACAGATTTTGTATTTATTTAGCTATTTATTCATAATTATAATTAAAATTGTTTTATTTTCCCGTGCAACTCAGACGATTTTTGAAAAGCTACGTCGGGAAAGTAAAACAATTTTAATTACAATTCTAAATAAATAGCTAAATAAATACAAAATCCATAACAATAATATTTGCATTTGTAGAATGCACATCTTTTAAATAAAAACCTTGTCATAACCTTTTTTTCATACTTAACCTAAATAGGATTTATCATTCTACAGAATGTCTAGGTATTGCATGCAATGTCTATAGGAAGTATTTAATATTTTCAAGTAATTCTCAGCTTTCAAATTTTGCCTAAAAATGACTGGGCATTCCATAGAATGTCGACATTTCATACATTGTCGGTAACATACATACAATATTTTCTAGAGTTTCAGTCAGAGTTTTAGCCAAAAATATATTCACTAAATTGTCTAATCGACTTCTACGCTGGGTATAAGAAAATAATGACTTCGATTTGCCTAAAGTAACCATATCAGTGATTATATTGAATGAAAGATGATTGATGATATATTTATCATTTCAAATAAAGCGTTAAATAAAAGAAAAAAAAATTTTTGGGGGGGGGGATTTTTTTAAGGCGTAAAATTGATAATTAATAATAATAACGGGCTTCATATGTACTGGCGAAACGTTTAAAAAATTAGTAGTGAAGTTAAAATTAGTAGTAGAAATTAGTTCAAGTAAAACACTTGATTTATCTCTGGATTATAGACATTTACCGTTGTTACAATCTAGTCTCCAAATGTATTTCAAATCCTGGACCCTTCCTTCATAGGCAAGTGTTTTTTAGAAGTAAGTTATCTACACATTATAACAGCTCTAGATAATTTCTATTTTACGAGGACACTCGCACATTTTGGCCCAATAATGGGCAAGTCAATGAGATTGCTGAACACTGTATCTCGGCCCATAATTCCAGGAAAAAAAACTGACTAAGCAGGTGTTTTCACGTTTTTCCCGATTTATGAAGTGAATGCAGTCTTTCTTTATAACTTCTTCTCTGATAGACAGACAGCCATAGCATGCTTTGCCATATTTAATTAAACGAACGAACAGCAAACAGTTAAGTTATCTGATCTGGATTAGTTCCATCACACCCTTAAAATTTTCCTAATCAGTCAGAACTATTCTTATGCATTTCAAATTTTCAAGTAAGTATTCTTATTGAGGAAACTAAAGATATGTTTCCGTTGCTGAGCTGAAATATGAAGAATCAAACTGCATTCTTTTTCAGTTTTTCTTTTCTTAAATTTGGTCTGTGTCTTGCGTTAAATAAAAAGTCCCAGAATAATCTGTCAAAAGCGCCTCCCTTTTCAATGAACAACCGGGAATTAGGGTCCCCAAAACATTTACTTGCTTTTTTACAATTATATCTATTTGCATGTGTGTACATGTGTGATGACTTTTCCGTCCACGGTAACTCTTATATCAAACTTCCAAAAATTTCTTTCCTACGTATTTAAGCTTTCTGCATTCATATAAAGAGTTGATTAGATTTGGGGTAAAATTGGAAAACTGGAAATGGAAATTTACTTAAAACTAAAATAGTTAAATGGATAACCGGAAGTGGATAAACCTCGGATTACAGCACCCGTAACAGTTTTGCAGCAATCAACATAACATATTGTAACGGGTTGAATAGCCTGAATGCACAAGTCCGATAATAAGTCGTAAAAATCTAATTTTATCGAACGAAATATTTCAGAATTCTGGAATTTTCCACAGAAATATTCGTACAAGTGTTCACAGCATCACACAGTATAATCAGTAGTTACACTTCAAACTACTAAGAATGTTAAACACAACTCAATGCAAAGCGCATCTAAAGAGAAAACTAATTCGCATTAATCTCAGTTCGTACTCGCAACAACAATAACTAAGCATCTGAGCTCAGATGTTCTTTTTGCCGGGCTTTTATAGTTTCTAACCGGCCGCCGAGATATGTCTAGTACTTTCTGCTTCTAGAAATTACTGGAAAGCAATACGAGGGTAGAATTACAGTTACAGCTAACATAGTGGTCAATTACATTTATTCAGCTCCAATACCTCTCACTTTACTTCTTCATTCAATGTGTTGCTCAAAAACATTATTTTGAAATCAAAATATTATATTTGGATATTTATTTCTGCTTTAATCCATTCAGAGTAAAACTTAAGGGCAGCGGAAATAAACTTTTTATTTATTTATACATGTGTATATACAATGAAACCTCGGATCACAAATGCTTCACTTCACGCACAGCTCGGTTTACGAACATATTATCTGAACAAAAAACGCCTCGGATGACAAACGGTGTCTCTTGTTACGAACGCTCAAATCGGCAACAAATCAAGCTTTCGTTTGTAATACATAACAATTTTCCGTTACGACAAATGAAGAAAAAAAAATAGGCTATTGCCTACAATGTGTTAGTTGCGCAAAATTGATATGTAGCCAGTAATTAAGGTGTGGGTACTATAGAAGGCCTTTTTTTTTTAAACTTGAAGATCATCTGCAATGAGATTACTCAATGGGTTATTCCCTTACACAAACTTGTGCAACAGTTCTTCAAAAAAGAAAAAAAGTCACGTCGAAGAATAGCCACAGTTGAACCCAATATTTTGAAACCTAGAAGGAAAATGCTCTGGATTCCAAAGTTGACAGAAAACGTGAGTAAAGGTTCGAGGCATTTATATGCAATAATATTATGAAAGTATAGTTAACAAAAGTGAAACGTAATGTCACTGGGAACTTCCCACTTCAGTGGGAAGTAAATGATAACAAATATTAATACCAGAAATTTTGTGAAGTCTGAATCATTTGTACACGAAATGCTTTAGATTCAGAGGTTGTGATTTTTATGAAAATAATTACTTTGCCGTAAAACCCTCTTGAATGAAGTTTCCGTCATTTTGGATACCCCATTGGTATTTTCCCATTTTCTACCATTAGCTAATACGGAAAATGACAGGTATATAAAAGCTGTTATTACATTATGTGTATATACAGGAACTGTTTTCGATACTTAACAGCAGAAATAATACGTACAATATTGGTAAAAAAAAAGTAAATATTACAGTATGTATAAACGTTAGTGTAAAAGCCCGAAGTCTGGTAACCGCAAAGGCTAGGTAAAAGTCCGAAATGGAATCATATTAAAGCATACTTCGGACTTTTACCAAGCCACTTAGGTAAAAGCTGGATTTTACCGATAAAAACCTAGGATTTAGCAGACTTCCTGTTTTTCTCCTAATATATATATATATATATATAATTACAAAACAATAATCCGTCCACTATTACTTTATGCCTCTCCCGTTTGGGGCTATGCTGCAAAAACAAATCTCTACAGAATTCAAATTCTGCATAATAAATCCGTTAGAGCAGTGATTCTCAACCTTTTTTGCTCTATGCACCTCTTTCACCATGGCTAGATCATCGTACCCTCCGCTCCTTTCCAACTCTCGAAAGATACTTATACACATTTATTTCAATTTATATAATTTTTTACTGTGTTAGTGTTTCAATTAATGTGTTAGTGTGTTAATGTTTAGTCGGATAAGAAAAGATATAGAAAATATTGACAGTTACCAAAAACTTGAAAAAAAATACATTTTTTTTTGCATTCATAAAGTGAAACTAAATGCTTAACAGGCAAATAAAAGACCAACCGCATTCCATTCAGAACCAGTCCTATACAATAACATTATCTCATTCATATAAAGCTAATATAAATTTTAAATTATGAAAATTCAATTGTAAATAAATGAAATAAAATAAATTATTGCTGCGAACTAATTTGCAATATCAATCAAATTCAGAAAGTATATGGAAACAACTGCAAGCATCCAAACACATGAAAAAATATTTAATAATTAAAAAATTAATCCTAAAAACTTTAAAGATATTTAAAAGACTAAATTAATTTGCATAAAGTGAATAATTGTTGAGTAGGTAGGCAACAGATCTTTTCAAGAGGAAGATCCTTAAACCTAACTCTTGCCCCCAAACCCCCAAACCTAACTCTTCAATTACTCAGTTCGTGTTTCGTCATGCATATAGGTATGGGTAAAGAATTATACAAAAGTAAAATAAAAAATTAATTACTTAAAGGAGAAATTTAACTGCAAAAGAATTTCGAGAAATTTAGTAAGTAAATCCACTTAGGAAATAAATTATTAATTAAAGTACATTGCTAATATAATTAAGAGTATAAATCCAAGGTAATTTAGAAATCCTAGCCTATACAGGTACTTCCCCGACACGAGTTATGCAAGCAAACCAAAAAAAAAACTAAATATACTATCTAAACATTATAAAAATAATATAAAATAAATAAATACAATCTATAAAAGTAATACAAAAAGGACAAGTAAATAGTAAGTTTCAATTTAACTTACTATTTACCTTCTAACTACATATTTTTGCACGCGGAAAAGTAGTGTAAGAGTTGTTAAACAATGTGAAGTTGAGTAGTTTGCTGCTGCTAACTAGAAATATCCCATTACATACCGATTTAAAAATCGAAACCTATCGAAATCATCAGTTGAAATATTTTGGAAACTGTTCACAGTTTTTACTTTAGTGTTAAACGTCATCAAAACAATATAATTTCATTTCAAAATAACGAAATACAACTCCAAGGAAAACACGCGTAGCAAGCTAATATACTTCTTCTATAACAATTAGCTCTATTTTAAAGCGGCATATTGCCGTCCTTGACGCAAAGAAAAATTTCAATGTTTTTGACCGAAATCTCACTGCTTATTATTACACCTGAGTCGCTATCTACAACGGAGTAGAGGGCACTACTTCCCGGAACTTCAAAATACTCTATTCCGTATAAGAATTAAATCTAGGACTATGATGATTTTTGGAAATGAATCGAATAATATATTATACTTCTTTTATTTAAATGTGACGGAGGGCTAATATTACGAGGTGACGCTTCGGTGACCGTGTATGCCTATATTTCCTGTAAGAAATCCTATCTTTACCGAGATAAGCATCTCAACTGAAAAATATTTTTTCCTTCATCGCTTATCTCATTTTGTTTTAAAACTGCTTTTATAATCCGGTTTTCTTTCTGCTACGACGTTAAAATGCGATCAGCGATTCGCTATTTTCTCGAACGGAAGGACGGCTTTTTTGAATTTGTGCCGTATAATCTAAAATACAGTCTTCGAAACAAAGTTCTTAATATTTTGATACTACTCCGAAATTTCGTCAAAACTGCTGCATGTGTTGCTAGTTATGTGAAGAGTTTTCTAAATAAAAGTAGAAGTATTTAAGATCTGCAAATGTTTGTTTTTGCATTCCGAAAATATTTCTATACTGTCTATATAACTGCAACTGGAACAGTCAAGTACAACTCTGCAGTATTATTTATGGTTTTCAGAATAAAAGACAAAAAAGAAAAAGAAATAATAATAATAATGATATAATTTTAAAATATTGGAATTAAAGTTTTTCTTTAAAAATAAAGTTATTATTTTTTCCCCTTATATGTCTTTTTTTTTTTTTTATTTTTTTTTTTTTTTAGTTATTTATTCGGATTGTTTTGATTTGTTCGAATTGTTTGTGGGAAATTCAATTCCAACCGCAGGTTGCAAACGCATGAATCGCCCCGGGCGTCGATTACTCAGGACAAAATTAATCAGGCTGAGAATTAACCGAGCCTTATTTAAGAAAGGTTAAGTTTGTTTACTGCGGAAAGACAGAAAAATTATTATCAGATACCATCAGAATAAAGCAACATGTCTACTGAAGTTGAAAAAAAAAAAAGATAAGAAAATAGAAGCACAACGGCAGTGATAGCAGATGAACTGTATTTAGAGATTGTTTTTATCAGCAACAACGTGTAACTTAATTGCATATAATCTAGAATATATAAACAGTGTTAAATCATCTGTTAAAAATAAATTACTAAACTGTGCAGAGTTATTAGGATTTTTCTTGAAGGAAGAGTCATGAAAAATGAGCAATACCCTCACCGAGACTCGAACCTCCTCGAATACGCGCTGAGTGTGCTGACTATTACACCACGAAGACATGCTAAGAAGACGGGAGAAATACCTTATATACTTCCCCTTTTAAAGGGCGACTGAGAATTAGGGGACCCAATCGCCAAATCCTGGCGGTGGAGAATCATCATCCACCATCTTTTTAGTTCGGGCGCCACTGTAGAGACATTAGATATTTTTTGAAAGCAGGGGAGATGAAAAATGAGCAATGCCCTCGCCGGGACTTCAACCACGGACCTCTGGAATACGCGCCGAGTGTGCTGACCACTACACTACGAAGGCGTGCTACGGTTAATACCTTATAAATCTACTATTTATTTTTCCACAATACCTGGCATAAGGCTTCCGTAGGGTGCGCGCACTTTTAAGTTTTAAGATCTGACTAAGACCCCAAAATCTGCCCTGTTTCGATAAATTTTTAAGCATATTTTCAGTATTTTGCTTCCGATGCATTCCATCTTCATTTGAAAGAACCTTAACGCATTCAAATAGAATACAGAATCTTAACAGTAACAGCACTATAAATTATTTCACTTTTTCAGACGATATTTTATGACCCAGTTCTTTTCACAGAACAGGATACCTTATTATAAGAAATAACATATTGACCGCAATTTTCCCCCCCCACTTTTATAGAGAAAGTTTGAATTTTTTGTTTTTTTATGGTCACTGATTTAAAATGTTAAGGATGAATAGACCACATATATTCAAAAATCTTGCAATATATATGACTCTTGAAATTTTTGTGGTTAAACTGAAAAAAGTTCCTTATATTCAACTAAATTATTTATTATCATTCAGGTGACGTACTTCCTACAAAATTTATTATTAAAAGCAAAATATTTTTTATAATGTTGTTTATTATAATGGCTTTTTAAACCTTCAAAAAGTGTGATATTTGATAACTGGATGACTACCAAGGCCTTCCTGAGGTTTTTGCTTCATCAGCTGCATATGTAACCGTCATCCGGCTGAAGGATTAAGGAATTTGGGACAGCATTTTGTATGAAATATGTAAGTATTGGAATCTTGCTAAGGAGGATGTTTTTCTTGAACGTCGTATGAAATATTACCTCGCGTTTAAACGTATTTAAAAAATAATAAAATTTGGATTATTGCGGCACTCACAAACGGCAGTCTCCTTTCTATGCTTTTGAAAGCTGCAAAACTTATGGATCCTTTTACGCCTTATAAAGCCAGTATTATTATAAAGTTCAGTATTTAACTTAAAAAAAGGACTTTTCATCAAGGAGTTTCATCCATTTTTAAATTATCGACAAGGCAGACTCTATAGCCACTAGGACCTCGTGAAATTTCCGGAATTCCCGGTAGCCCCACCCGTCCCTGGGTATGAGGAGAATTAAATTCTGAGCTGAGAACTAGAATTTGAACATGTGCGTTACAAAGTTGATGAAAAGGTTTACATATTACAAAGTCTGAAAATTCACTGCTAATATCACTTTCGCTTCTTTAAGCAATTTTCAAACCTCTTCTTTATTTTTATACTATTTAAATCATCTTGATAATACCTAAATATATCGCATAATTATATGAAGTCGAAAGAAAACTCTGCACACATTTTAGAAGTCCAAATTTTACGTAGTCCAAATTTTACCCTTTTCTTCGTCTCAAGAGTAGATTCTCTCCCTTCTAAATTCTTTGTTAAAAGGCGCTATAATCACTTTTACCTGTTCGAGTCTGACTAGTTTATTAGAAATATAATTAGAAATATATATAGAGTGGCTCAAACAAATGAGAATACATCTTACTTGATAAATCTAACTTTCAACATAAATAATGCATTTTAATTTTACACATAACAGATGGTTTAATTGAACGTAAAAATAAATAACAACTAACCAAAAAATTCTAAAATGAAAAGAATTTTAAATAAACATACGCAGATTTTTGCCTCAAAAAATTAAGAATACACCAATGAATTTTTCGGGATGTCTCACATACAAAGAAAGAGTCAATATTTTGTTGCATATTCTTTGGCTTTTATGTTATCTCTCAAACGTTGTGGTACCGATTCGACCAAATTTGAGGTCTTATTTGATGATATTTTCTCATTCTTCTTGCAACACTTGTTTTAAATGCATTTTGTTTTTAATTTTGCGTTTTGGGATCGCTGTTTCTAGTGTGGCCCATAGATTTTCTATGACATTGATGTCTGGGGACCGTGATGGGTGTGTGTAATTGCTGTTTATAATGAAAAAGACATCCTATTTTGATGTTATGTGGCGTATGTTTGGGGTTATTGTTGTGCTGGAATATGAAATTTCCATCTAAACCTAACTTTCTTTTAGATTACTGTGGAGTATATCCAAGTAAACATTATGATTCACAATGCCATTTATGAAAACTAAATTTTCTATCCCGCAGTTGAAGCCATATAACCACAAACTATGACGGAGCCACTACTATGTTTAACTGTAGGATGTAAGTTTTTTGGATTGAAAGTATTGTTGGGTTTTCTCTATACGATGCGACGGCTGTCACTGCCAAAAACGTTGAATTGATTTTCATCAGTAAACATAACTTTCTTTCAAAAGGTATTTGTCTTCAATTGATGAGTTTTTGCAAACTACAAATGCTTTTCCTGATTTTGCAAGTTGAAGAGTGATTTCTTTTAAGCAATTCTACTTTTATATCCAGCTTGTCTAATTACATTTCGCTCAGTCTCAGCACTTACACTTCTGCTAATGGTTTGATAAGTTTCTGCAGCAAGTTTGACTGCACTTACTTTGGGATCAATCTTGACATCCGTCAAAATTTTCCTTTTGGCGACATCACTTAATACCTTTCCTTCATCTTTTTGTTTTCAATCAATCCATCACTTTCAAAATTTCCAGTGATTTTTTGGACACACGTGTGACTTCTACGAACAATTTTAGCTGTTTCATGATAAGAGTTTCCTTTTTCATTTAATCTTAGTACGAATTTCCTTACATCAATACTGGTTTCTCTTGGTGGAGCCATTTTCTATTTGAAAGTGTGGCTTTAAGTTCATATAACAAACTTCATCACAAAAGTGAAAAGGTTTATGATAAGATTACACAACGTTAGATTAAAATGGAAGCCACGTAGAAAAATGTAGTGGTAGTTAAACATATTCTTCATTAGTGTATTCTCAATTTCTTGAAGCAAAAATCTGCATATGTTTATTTAAAATGCTTCTAAAATTTTTCGTTTTAGAATTATTTGGTTAATTGTTCTTTATTTTTAATTCAAATTAAATCAATTCTTATGTGTGAAAATAAAAACGTATTTCCGCTTCTTCGTAATTTGTTATTTATTAGTTAGATTTATAAAGTAAGGTATATTCTCAATTGTTTCAGCCACTCTGATGTGTACAATCCCTCACAGTTCATCACAAAATAAAAGTGTGTACGTACGTTTGTTTGGATCCTGCATATTTCTGCATGGAATACATACAACACATAATATACATGAGCACTATATTTTTTACTCATTGCTTAATTTGTTCTCATTCTAACTTACCCACTGTTTTCCCATGTACAATGTAAGAAAAGCATTTTCGAGCCACATAGCGGAATATAAATCTGCCAACTCTTAAAATAATGTTTAGAAGTAGTAAAACATCCTATTCAACCTAACTTAACACATTCGACTCCACGGCAGGGCTTCCATCATGTAGTTCGCCCTTTAATTGGCGGTGGTGTGAGTGTATTAGAAAAAAAAAATAACCTATACGCCGTTTTTATAAAAGACCTTCCTTCCCTGGGCTTCATTTCCACAACCATTTGTTATAGATATATAATTCCGGTTGATGCAAATATTCGTGTTTTGGTATTTTTAAATTAATAATAATAATTTTATACGTTTATGTTTAGGAAAATTGTGCACTCATTTTAAAAAATAAAACGCAAAAGATGTGATTTTGATACAACGAGATCATTCAGGGGACTTACACAAATTGAAGAGCGAAATGTATGCATTTGTACGTAATTAAAATAAAATATCAAATTATCAGTATAATTTTTTTCGTAATGGAGATCTTATTCACAAAATCTTGTAAAATTCGTGTTTTAGAAAACACTGTCAGGTTTCAGTATTGGCCCGTAGCCACCTCGTAATATCATTTGCACTAGAGAAAAGTGAAAAATATTTGTAGTTTAATGAATTTTTCGTATGATTATCACATTATCAGAAATTAACTAACCCTTCAATGCAAACTGAAAATGACGTTAAATGTCACAAAAATGTTTAATTAAGCATCTCGGTCAATTTCTGTCGTGCGGAAGTTAAACTTTTTGTGTTTTATTTGTTTTATAATGAGTATAACCTTTTCGTAAAGATAAATATAAGGACTGGTGAAGAGTATAAAAAATTAGATTTTCTAATTTTTACGAAATTAATCGCTTCAAATTTAAAAATGCTAAACATGAATTTCTGCTCTATTTAAAACATTTTTGTAGCTGGAAGTATATGTCTACAACCAACTGCTGGGAAAATAACTCGATAAAGATTTTTTCGATTTAATGAATAAAAAACAAGGCGCAATGAAAATTTCACTTCACAAAATGCGATGAGTGGCGTCATAAATGTATTTAAGAAACGCTTACGTAAATTCTCAAAGTAGTTTCTCGTAAATAATAGTACTTTGATTCAATGGAAAATCTCTCCTCGAAAGCAAAATTCCGAAAGGTCAGCTCTTTAACAATTACCTTTTCAGAAATTGTTTTTATCTTATGCGTCATTATCTGAGCGATCCTGCTGTCTTAAGAGTTAAATACATTCGTCATTGTGAGAAAGTTTTGTTTCGGTAAAACCCGTTTCTGAACGACCTTGCGTGGTCATTATAAAATTTCTTTGTATTTCTGTCGCCCCAGACTTTAATTCCCCCTACCCTTTTTTGAGCCCCAGAGGTGGTTGATGTATGGCCTTGTCTCCCGAAACAGATGCAATAAGATATTGCACGTGACGTACTGCATCGTGCTGCCTCGTAAAACAAACTTAACAGCAGAATGCAGTAGAACTAGTCAATTGAAATGGAGCATAAGTTAGTTGCACTGGATTACCATCGCCTCTACCGGCTGATGGAGTAGTTATTTGAAGCATGTGCTCTTGAATTTTAACATCTGTATCAACTGATAGATATCGATGTTGTTTTGAAGAATTTTTTTTTTTTATTTCTAATTGAAAAAGGGTATGTAAGGTTAATTTTTATTTTAGATTTGTGAGTTTGTTTTCTCTTTTTTCTTGCTTCATGTAATATGATGATGTATGAATACTATTGTTTCCATGTTATTAAATTTAAAGATAGGAAACTGAAGAAAAAAATTAGTAGTGTTTTTAGGTGTATTCATCAAAACGCCTAAATTTATTCACGTTTTATTTTCTTAATGCAAATGAAATACGTATTTGTTACTGACTTTATTTTTAGTCCAAAGGGATTTAGTTCCGAAGGACTATTACTTTCGTTTTGCGATTTTGCGTCGATTCACTCTGAATGCCCGTTTCACTTTTCAAATTGTTGCCACTAAATGTTATCGCTCTGCATTAAATTTTAAAAAATGAAAAATCTGCATAAATGTATGCATGTTTCTCGCATTGTAATAAAACCTAGAGCCATCGAATTTTGAATGACGTAATCCTACTGCGAATATGGGCATCTGGAAGCCCTAATTTTGAATTTGAAATTTGCTTTATTATCGATTTTATGTTTTGTAACATTTCAACGAATTTCTGATTAACAAACTAAATGATTTCAAAGCGGGCAATGGCAACACTGTACGGAAAAAAAAAAACATTTTTATCTCCAGCGCACGAGATTTACGGAAATTCTAAAGATATGTTCATTTTAAAATGATTTTGCGATATTGATTTTGAACTGAATTTTATGGTGTGAGTACGTAGTACATGATATTTAATAAAAAAAGGTAGCACACGAAACATTAAAAAAACGCGCCTTTGGACGTAATTTAAAATCTGAAATTTTTCAGATTTTATTTTTTTTGATTTTTTTTTAAAATTAGTTTAACTGAATTCTTTTCTTATACAAAGAACGTCTTTTTTTCAGAGCTTTCTGAAGATTTGATAATTGCAAGAGCGTACTTATACATAGTTTCTTGGGGGGGGGGAGAGGAAAGCATGATAACTGAAAAGCTGCAGTCGGCTCCTATACAGCCATGAGTTAAATTCTGTAAATATAGTTTAATAAGTATTTCCATGCTTTAAAACGTAAATACTTTTTTTCAGTGTAAGCAATTTACATAACAATGATAAAACTGAATACTTTAAAAAAATAAATTACCTTTTGTAAGCAATTTGCGTAAAAGATGTAGTGTCGAAATAAGTGAAAAAATAAAACAATTTTAAATCAAATATTAATCAAATTAAGTTTGTAAAGTTAGGAATTAATTAAATTTGCTAAATTATTGAAATTAATGTATATATTAAAAATTGAACCATCTAACAGTAGTTTACAAAGAATTATTACAGTCCTCCGTGTGTGCTCATGGTGTAAGTGGTAGTACATCCAGCTAGCATGGAAGATCCGTGGTTCGGATTCCAACGAGGCCATAGCTGGTTTTTCACGTTTCCAGCTTCGTTTTCGGTGTGTCTACAGTAGCACTTGAATTAAAACGGAACAGACTATAATTC
Organism: Stegodyphus mimosarum; assembly: GCA_000611955.2. Lineage (NCBI taxonomy): Eukaryota > Metazoa > Arthropoda > Arachnida > Araneae > Eresidae > Stegodyphus > Stegodyphus mimosarum. The sequence continues at coordinate 369,105 of KK117266.1, forward strand.
GTTACCGCTTTAGAGTTTTAAGATAGGATCATTTCTATAGCACGATTAGCGAGTTCGTTCACAACTCAGATTTGGTCAACTGGTCCTTTCCCTATTTCTCCTATAAATTTATTAGCCCTTCGATTTGATCGACTGACTCTTGTCCTTTCCCCATTCTCCCTATAAATAAGGAAGAACATAAGGAATAATCACATTCTCTTGTGTATGTTGAAACTGGTGGTAGCATGCCCAGCTAGCAAGTGGAAGGTCCTTGGTTCGAATACCAGAGAGGGCATAGATGGTTGTTCACTTTTCTAGATTCGTAAAAAAACCTTATATTCTCTGTATGTTTCTTAAAGGAAGATTTTTTTAAAATTTGAATTATGCATAAATTTAATCGTTTACAAGTTTCAAATAAATTATTAAATTAATTACTGACTTTTTACTGATGACTCAATGAGTGGATATAGCAATTCCTTTTAAAACGAAAATTCAGTTATATTCTTTAAATACGACTCTATTCGCCTAAAACTAGAACTTAGCAAAAAACAGCAAATGTAGGAATACTAACATATTTAAGTGAACGTAAGTATTTGACAAATAAAATCTTATACTAGACTGGCAGTAATAAAACTTTTTTTTTTATCCCCCTAACAAATCAACTCTCCTCTGCACAGTGAGTATTCGCTCTGAGCTAGTTGCTTATAATGCAGAGTTCTTTAATAAAGAACGTAACATCCGGCTGCAGTGAAGAGATGTGATTTTTAAAACGTAAAACTCTTCCAGAGCACCTTGCAATAATACCGTGGATCTAATTAAAAGTTTTGTCATTTAAAAATTCATCTATTTAAAATTTTGATAATTTGTCTAAATTGTTGTACTTTATTTCTCTTTGTCGGGGAACAGGATCTAACGGGTAGCCACTTCAGTTCGGTATTGATAACTAATGAATAATAAAATAAGTGATACCTCAGCATTCTCTCCACTCAATACTCTCCCCCCTCGGGCTCTTCTGTAATTGGAGAATCTGTATGTATGAATGTAGGTTTGCATGTTCCGCGCATTGTGGAACTGCACGTAGAGCAGGCCACAATGAGAGTAGGAACGGCTGTACGTAGAGCTACCGAATTTTGAACATACATAACCTTTCACATGAACATATGTAAAGACAAGCCAGGAATTAGAATTTCCAACTTGTTTTTCTATTTATTTCTCATTTTTGTAAGAGTTTAATTATTTTTTTAACAACTCAGCCATTTAAAAGTGAATAATAGTGTTGTCATATCTCGAAATAAAATATTTTTACCTGAAACGCGAAAGTCTGCTACTGTTCCTTCACTCCTAATTAAAAAAACTCGGATCTTTGAAAGCAAAGTGTTACCATGCACTGCCCGAAATAAAATATTTTTTTTCTTCCGCGCGCCAGCGCGTTCCCATTGAGTAAGTATCGAAAATTTAATTTTCAAATTTGATTTACCTGCTATTGATTAACAAATCAAGCGATTTAAAAATTAATGAAAGTAGTTCTTAAATATTTTTTCCATCTGATTGATTTAAACAAAAATGCATTTAAATCATGAGGTGTCTAATTAGAAATATCAAATATTTTTATGAAATGACACTGGCCTAGACTAATTAAAATCAGTATATATTTTTTATATTCTTTGAACACACATACACACACACACACACACACATATATATATATATATATATATATCAAATCATTATTAGGCCAAAAGGGGCTTTCAGTCTCGAAATGGGGCGTTGAGAAACTATAAACGGCGTATCACTTTCCAAATTATTGCCACCAGATATTATCTCCCTATATTTTTTTAAAGAAACTAAATAATGAAGAATCTGCGTGTATGTATGTATGTTCCCCTCATTATGAAAAAAACGACTGTACCTAAACCCATTAAATTTTGAACAACATAGTCTTCCACACGTATATGTGCACCTGGAAGCTAGAATTTCAGATTTGTTTTATTATTTGTTTCATATTTTGTAAAATCTTAATTTATCTTTCATTAACAAACTCAACAATTTAAAAGCAAATGGTGGCAACACTGTTCGAAATAAAACATTTTTATTTCCAGCGCGCCAGACTGTCGCCATTCGGAAAAATATCAGATATTTATCTTTCAGGTTTAATTAACAAACATCTGTAATAAATTAGGCGATTTAAAAGCAATAAACACAGTTCTTAAGAATGTTTTTTCTACATTTTAATGTGATTGATTTAAACAGCATGTATTAAAATCATCAGATGACTAATTAGAAATATTCAACATTTTTATGAAATTACACTATTTGGACTTATTAAAACCATTATAAACTTTTTCTTTTATATGATAGCTATTTAAAGCGGCTGGCTGCTCGAGCTGCTAGTTTTTGAAGAAATAACATATATATAT
>KK117266.1:371631-456613 GCA_000611955.2 Stegodyphus mimosarum
CTAACATTTTATAGGAAATTCTAAAGATAAGCTCTTTTTTAATATTTTATAATTTTGCTGTTGAATTGTATTTTATGTGGCATAAGGGCGAAGAACGTGATATTTAATAAATGAAGTTCATATATAAGAAGTTAATAATAAAAATTAAAAGAAAAAGTGAACCATCTTATTAAGAAAACTGCATATTGATATAATAAACTGAGACTGGGGGGGAACATCGAAAAATGTTAGTAACACGTAACACTGCATCGGGAATTATAAGCGTATGCTGTTACGCAGCTTTTCAAAATTTTGTGATTTTTTTGCTGACTTATATGTGGCGTAAGTGAGAAGAAAACGATGCTTAATAATAAAATTAAAAAGAAAAAAGTATTTTAGCAGTAGTGAGCTCAGCAGCAGATTAGTAGATTGCGAAAGCGTAAAAAACCTAAACGAATCATTTTGGGCGACAGCTAAAATCTGAAATCTTTCAGAATTTATTTTATTTTCTATTACTATTTTTGTATTATTACATATTTTTTCTTTTAATATATATTTATGCGGTTAGATGCTTGAATGACTAGAATTGAAAACATTAAGGACTTGAACATCATGTATATCATATATTAGATGTACATATATATGTTTTTCAAATATCCAAGTTAAACTCTGAAAAATTGAAACAAACGAACAAACGTATATTTTTGTAGTCTATAATATATCATTGGGTAACCATCATCTGAACTTAAAACATTTTATTTTTCGTTATTAGTACACTTTTAGACGCAAAATTTGAAAAGGAAAAGTTTCATTTGACTAGTTAAGGGTTAAAATACGCTAATATGTAAAAGGCTTTCCAAATTTACTCAAGACTTCTTTGAAAATTCGGTTTTGTTATATAGGTTCAAGAACCGGAAGAAGAAAACAAACAGTTTTTGAGTTTTCGTCCTGAAAAAATTAGATTACTTCGTTCATTAAAAGATCAGAAACAACACCAGGTCTCCCAACTTAAAACTCTTATATTCTTGATATGCTGTTGTGTAAAACATCCGGCTGATACTACAGAAGAAACAAGAGTTCCCGTACGGAACTTCAACTTCCGGTCTTAGACGATTTTGCGCAAAATGGAATAAAAATACAGTAACTGCATATATTCCACATCGAACCTAGCACTCAGCGTGTAAAAAAGACAGCTTGTTTAATCGGCGTAGTAGTGTGATTTTAGACTATGTTTTAAAGCTCGTATCTGTAACTATTTTGGTGTTTAACTGCACTGGAAATGCTGCGGTTTAAGGTAATACGAATGAAAATATATTGCAGTATTTTGTATTGTTGCATGAGCATTTGTGATTATTAGATTTTTTTATTAAGACAAAATTGTTTTATTTGCATATAATCGTCATATACATCACTGAGATTTTGTAAAAAAATAATAATGAAATGTTATTCAGCTTTCGTTTAAAATTTTCCCCAGCTAACCAACGCTTAATTCAATTTAATGAGAGTTCCCAAATTCACTTTTCTCCGAAGTTCGAATTTTTTGTTATTAAATAATTTATGATATGCAGGGTGTTTATAATGTCCCGGACCCATTTTGATGTTTAATAACTCATAAAATAATGAAGATAAAAACAAACTTATGGCACTTATTGATGGAATAACTATATACTTTTCTTTTTAGGTTTGAATATCTTTACTTTTGTAAATATCGTCTGCGCGTGTGGTTAATTTCGGATAATTTCATTTTCCAGTCTAAATATCTGTACTTTTCTAAATATCGCCTGCTTATTAATTGCATTTTTCTTTCTTTACTTTCTTTTTGGCAACTATTGCAATGTTATGCATATGGGGATCTGAAAACCCCCATGAATACCACGAGGCACAAAGGGATTCCCCAAAGGTTAATCTGTGGTGTGGACTAATGCACGACCGAGTCTTTCTTTTTACAGAAAAGACGGTCTCATCAGTCGTATACTTAGACATGTTGAAAACTTAGTATTTCCACAACTAGAAGAGCTTCAGCCACATGTCTTTTTGCAACAAGATGGTGCACCTCCTCATTGGGGTACCATCGTTCGTAGTTCTTTGAATGCCCATTTTACAGGAAGATGGATTGGGCGTGGAGGTTCAATTCCTTGGCCACCAGATCACCTGATATATCGCCGCTCTACTTTTTCCTTTGGGGATTTGTAAAGGACAACGTTTACAGGAGGAGAGTGTCGAACATTGATGACCTAAAAGCCAGAATTACAACCGCTATAACCTCTGTGGATTCCGACATGCTTGCCGGTACCTGGCGTGAAATTGAATATCGACTTGATATTCTCCGTGCGACGAAGGGAGCGCACGTGGAAGTTCATTGACAAGGTCATGAAACTTTTTGAGTCTATCTAACCATTTATGTTATTAATTTTAATCTATCTTTATTATTTATGAGTTATTAAACATCAAAATAGGTCCGAGACTTTATAAACACCCTGTATAATTTATGACCTATCAGTACAGTCAACTCTCCATTAACTGGATTGCCGATTGAAAGAGACCTAAAAAAAATAATAACTTTATTTGCTGAGAAGCAATAAAAAACATTACCGTTGTAATCCACCAGTGTAAAACAAAACTGTCTAGCAAAAGTACAAAAAAATGGAAAGAAAAATGCAGGGAACAACGGTAGTGTTAACAGATGATGTGATAATATTTGAAAGTTATGCTTATCCACTAATAATGCAATTTAATCTGTAATATAATCGAACACTCAATAGTGAAAAACAGTACACTATAACTGATCTTTTTATATGAGTTTGAATTCAATGGTATTGCTGAAATTCCTTTGTAAATATTGTTCTTTAATGCCCTCAGTTTCTTCATCTGTAATAATGTTTATTTATTTTATTTTTTTTTTACAATAAGTTCTCTCTCTCTTTTTTTCTTTCTTAATTTCTATCGTTCATTTTTTATTGGGAGGGGGCGACCAGCGATACTGTTAATTTCGAAATTCGCTTTTCTGTTCCGCTTTTGTGTTCGAATCATTTTTCAAACGTTGCTACTAAATGTTATCACTATGTATCATTATTTTTTTGAAAAATAAATAATGAAGTATCTGTATGTATGTTTCTTTCATTGGAGAAAAACGACGGACCTAGAATACCGAATTTTTAGTACACGTAGTCCTCCACCCCAACATCGGCACCCCGAAGCCCGAATTTTGAATTTCGAATTTGCTTTTGATTTATTTCATATGTTGTGTAAATTTAACGACCTTGTGTTGAATAAACTCAGCGATTTGAGAGCGAAAGGCAGCAACACTATTCGAAATAAAATATTTTCCTAATTTCCAGGGCGCCAGTCTGTTCATATTGGGTAAAATGTAAGTTATTTATCTTCCCGTCTGAATTCACAAATTGGGTTGTTTGAAAGCAGTGCCTCAAATAAAATGCATATTATCTTTACTCACCAGCGAGTTCATATTCAGGAAAGCTAAGTTATTTAACTTTCAATCTAAAAGGTTACTGAGTAGTAAACTATGCGATTTAAAAGCAATAAACGCAGTTCTTAAGAGTATATTTTCTCTGCTTTTTGATGATTGCTTTAAATAAGAATGCATTAAAATCATGAGATGTCTAATTAAAAATATTAAATAACCTTTTAGGCGACTTGCTGTCCGAGCCGCTAGTTTTTAAAGAAATAGTTTAGTTATTGTAAAAAAATATGGTAATTTAACACTTTATCGTTAATTTTTAAGATATACTGTTTTTAAATATTGTGATTCTGCTGTGAATTTTATGTGGCTGAAATGCGAAGAATGCGATATTAATCAATGAAGCTAAGCACACAAGAAGTTCATAATAAAAAGACAGAAAAGTATTTTGCAAAATAATTTTAGTAAGAAAACTGAACATTGATATAGTGAATTGATAAAAGGTGAACAAAATAGAAAAATATGTGCCAACACTTAACACTGTATCGGGAACTAACATATGCTCCTATAAAATTTTAAATCTGTGAACATTTTTTTAAAAAATTTTATGATTCTGCTCTCATAAGTGCGAATAAAATGATGCTTAATAATAAAGCTAAGAAGACAGAAAAATTTTATTAGCTGGAGTGAGTCCAAGAGCAGAATGGTAAACTGCAATGATCAGCAAGAACATAATAATTTTTATAAACCCTCTCAGATTTTTATCCGTTTACGTAAAGTGTACGTACATTTCTACGTAAAGTGTGCATAACTTAGTTCATACATTTTAAATGCTTTTTTTAACATATACTTCTTTGAGGATCGTGGCGATTGCAGGAAAACAAGAAAAAAGAGAGAGGGGTGGAAAAATAATTTTGTGGGTTCTTGAGTCGAGAGTTTGATGACCACTGACCTACAGAATACCACATCACGTAATTTCGCAGAAGTTTACGCTTCACGTGAATCTTTCACCACTGTAAGTGGGAAAAAACAGGTGCTACATTTGTGACTTCTCTTTTGCTTTTTTACCAGCTTTGTGAAATAGTTTTCTCGTTTCTCAGGTTTCGAATTTTCTCGAGAACAGGTCTAAATTTGGAGATGGTTATTTACCTACGTCTAATTCATGCAAAACGTCAAATCGTTACATGAGATTGCGATTAAAATATAAGCATGAAAAATGAGATTTGCTATTATTGCTGGGAGTTTAAGAATACTTTTATATTTTAGAATACGTATTTAGTGTATGTCATTTTAATAAGTATAATATTAGAATTAGATTGTTCAGCAATATGAAAAATACATTAAGTATACAGAATGCATTATTTTATTTAATCTAAATTTATTCATTCCATTTCTTAAACAGCAAAATTAAATGAATGATATTTTTAGCGTCTTCATAATATAGCTGACTAATTTCTTATATTCCCAAAACCTTCGAGCAAATTAACATGTGTAATGTTTTGATAAGATAAAGCATCGATAAATTCAGTTTCCGGTGATGCACCGGCAAGTTTCGGAATTATAAGTTTATCATTCCGTTCATTAGAAAACAACAATAAAAGCTTTCAGATTTTACTTTACGCCCAAGAGGCGTTTTTTTAATGTTTCCCGTGTTACCTAAATTAATTAAATATCCTATTCTCCGCACTTAAACCATAAAATTCAATTCAACTGCAATCTCCCAAAATAATTTTAAAATGAGCATATCTTTAGAATTTCCGATACAGAGTCTCTCGCTCTGGAAATTAAAAAAAAAAATTCTTTTTTAACTCTCTCTCTCCACAGTGTTGCTATTGCTTGCTTTGAAATCGTTGAGTTTGTTAATCCAAAATTCGTTAAAGTGTTATAAAATATGAAATCGATAATAAAGGAAATTCCAAATTTGGGCTTCTATATGCCCATATTCGGGTGTAGACGTACGATATTCAAAATTTGCTGCCTCTAGGTGCCGTTGTTTTATGACAATGCGAAAAACATACATACAATTATGCAGATTCTTCATTATTTAATTTCTTTAAATATAACACAAGGCGATAATATTTGGTGGCAACAGTTTGAAAAGTGATACGGACATTTACAGTGAATCGATGCAAAATGCCAAAACGAAATTAGTAGCCCTTCTGAGCTAACACTCCTTTGGGCTTAAAAAAAATGTAGTATTATTATTTTTCATTTTCAATTTTTAATTAAGTATAATTATTTATTATTTACAATTTCAAACTGGACTTTTAAGTACAAAATGTGTGAAATTATTCTAATGGAAAAATGAATATGATATTAAAACAAATGAGAGAGAAAAAACAATCTAATGCCATGAAACAAAACTGTTATATTTTTGTAAAACTTCTGCAATATAAGTGATAATATTTTCTTTATAATTAAGGTATAACACTATTTCTAAGTTTCTGTAGGGGAACAATATTTTTATTGTTTGACATCTATGATGTTAAATTTTTGAATCTCCTGCTATTTTAAACAATATTTTTATTTCCTTCTATGAAGTATTGTTATAACAAGAACTATCGGGTATCGTACTTCACCAGAAATTTTCATTTTGACCGTCCATGAATCCATTTTGACTTCTTTTTTGCTTGGTATCTGTACGTAAGGAAAGACTAAAGGACTCTTTACTTTTCCGAAACAGATTGCAAAATTAATCTAAAATTGATTCAAAATAGACTTTTTTGTGACGTCTATACGTACATACGTACGTAACTCCCATAACTCAAAAATAATTACCCGTAGAACGTTGAAATTTTGTCTATGGGTCTGTTATAATACCTAGTTGTTCATCTTCCTTTTTTTATTGCAATCGGCAGCATGAAAAGTGCATACACACACACACACATCTTCCTTATCTAGCTTAAGAATCCTTACCCGAACCTCATTCACGAAATCGTTGGTCATAGTCATATATTTTAAGTTACAGAAGTGTTTTAAATGACGAAAATATTCATGTTTTGACAACCTCAAATTTTTTTTTAAAAATTAATTTTGGACAAATAACGAAATCTAACGTTTAATACATTCTTGAGATTCCTATACTTATGTGTGGGAAAGTTTTATTCTTGTTATGAAAAAGTAAAAATCCGAGAAGTTTGACTCCCCTCCGACAAAAATTGACCGGGATAATTAATTTCAAAATTTGAAGTTTTTGATGTCATTTGCAACTTACTTTGAACGATCAGTTAAATAAGTTAGAATCATCCCAGGAAATAAGTTTAAATGAAGTGCGGCAAAAAATGTGTATAATTTAATAGGCCGTACAAGAAGTCACGTAGTGTGTACATCATATTTTTATTTCACCTAAGGATAATTGAAATATGTAATTATTATTTAAAATTTAATGCAATTGTATTGTTAGTAAAATTCTAGTTCATTCATCGCTTTCCCTTTTATCATTATAACCGCTATCTGATAACAATACTGTGGTACCTCAGAATAAATCTGTTTTGAATTACGTCCAACTTGGTATATGTCCTGGTTAGACACAGAATTTTTTGTTTGGTATGCAACATGAGCTCGATGAGTCGTGACTGCGCTCACTGCACTTGTTTACTTCTTTCGAGACAATTACCGCCAGTACTGGCAAGATTTGTGGGAAAATGTTTCCCAGGGAAGTCGCACATATAATTAAGTCCTCAATGTAAATTCCCATTTTTGTACTGAAATCCTCTGAGTTGGCTTCCGTCCCAGAGTATTACATAATTCACACAGAACTGGTTACCAACCCAGCAGTTCATTCTTGAAGAAATACTGAAACATAACTGAGTTACAAAAACATTATACAAAAATGATTACATCTTATGAAACTAATGTATGCTTCCAATACCTGTACTTTATACATTGACCAACACTTGATGGATCAAAAACTTGTACCATATTATTATAGAAATGCATTATACAGCAGGTACAAGTGCAATGTTTTATCAATCTCCATCTTCACGAGTATTTTTACCCAGAAAGGTATCATACAGTATTTTATCAATCTACTTCCTAATGAGTACTTTTACATTCCTGCGTAAGCACTAAAACCTTATTCAAATACTGGTACATTGCACACATGCAAATTGACCTTACAGTATATAGTACTTTATCCAGTCACTTTATAATATTGCTGCAAATAATATAAAAAAAACTCTTGTAAGTACATTATACAATATGTTAATACCAGCGCATTATATAGTTACCAATATACATTATATAATTACCAATATATAATACAATTGCAAGTACATTACAACTAGTACATATAAATGACGCATTTCTGTACTCGAATCCTTCATTAAATTATTATATGACAGGGTATGGCTCCATCGCTGCATATTACTAAGCAAGAAAATCTCTTCAAACGAGAGCGCATCTGTGTGTGTTGGCAATAGGGAATTTCTAATCGTTACACATTCTCATGCCACATAACTCAGGAAAATCGCATAAAATCTCCACAAATTGATCTCTTGGAATTTTAAATGTTTCTAATTAAAGCTAAACATCAGCATCCCAAGCTTCAAAGGATTATGCAACTGCTCTTTTCCTACGGCCTATATCTTTTTTCCAGTAAAATTTACTCCTAATTACTTTCAAGTAAATTATACTTATACGGCATAGCCGCATCGATGCAATGAACTTTTACATCCTATGAATGTCTTCAAAAGGATTCCACTTCTGAACTTTATAAAATATAATAACTCGCTCCGATTTACCATTTTGAGAACATTTTTTTTTTACTTTTAATTGTGTTGGCTACTTGTCAAAGTTATTTTCTATATTCCCAAGTCCCTAAGCTCTCGGATTCTTAACTTACAGTGTATATTTTTAATGTTATTCTCAAAAGAACTGATCCCGTCGACACTTATTGAATATTGTAAGTATTGTTCATTATAACATTGATGCTTTCAGTATTTATTATATTTATCTCTTGTTTATCTGTTATTTTTCTTACATCAAAACCATTTTCTTCATTTAATCTGAGTATTTCAAATTCTACTGTAATCCAGTTTATGTCCTACATCACTATTTTTAATTGATCATGGATGCGTGGTGTACGGTGGAATTGTATGATGTACCATAACAGGTAAACTCTAGATCTTTTGAAAAGTTTCATATGCTCCTCAATGGAACTGAACCTTTTCTTTGTACTCTTGTAAAGCTTGCAATTTTTTTAAGGGATGGTTATTACGGGAAGGCATTCCCAGTTCTTATGGTACATCGCTGGTGTCTTCAGTATTTTTACCTGTATTTACAAAAACCCGTGAACGTCAGTACGCCTGTTGTTACTATTCATGCCTGTTGTTGCATATCCCATTAACTATAACATATTATTGCATTACTATTCCATTATGTTTCTGTTTAACTTTATAAATCAGTCAAGCTCTGGAAGTGTTATTAACGTAACTACACGAAATCATGATTTTGTTGTTGTTGTTGTTGTTTACAGTGTTTTTAAATAAATCGTATCATATATAGATTGATAAATAAGTAGGGCCTCCTTCCAATTGCGTTGCTGGAAATTGGTACAGAAAATGCCTACATTTGCTGTCGGCAGTTGCAACTATGAAACATAAATCAACTAAGTTTTATTTTATGATTTTACTTCCTTGAATAACAGCATTCATAATCATGAATGTAATGGTTGCAAAGTTACTCTGCAGTGAATCCCAAGTCATTGTGAAATCACGGGTAATGAGTTCGTTGACACTCTGGTTAAGGCTGGATCTGTCCTTCCTCAACCCAATCCTGTTGTTTGCTATCACAATACTAAGAGAATCATTGGAGCCAGAAGATTTGGGTTTCCCTAGTGAAGAGTCCCATTCTTTGTGACTTACCTAGACCTGTCAGTGTCGCTAAATTTAGATTAACTGAACGTGACTACCTTATGAAACATTTACACAAATTTGGTTTGGCAGACTCTCTATCTTTTCCATTATGTCATATTGGCGACATGCGCGGTGGCCATTTGGGCATTTGTTCAGGACCTAATGACGTAACAATGGCTAATGCTCTAAAAAATCATTGCAATTTAAAAAAAACAATATCTGAACTGTATTGGGCTACCCGTCACAGACTAATGGCGGTCATGCCTAGGTCTGACGTTGAATAAAAAAAAATAACGGATGTTTCCTTTGAGATAGGTATAAAGTAACCAGGAGTAGAGTTTCTGACTGTCTACAGGAATTTCTGCATAAGGGAAGGACGTTAATTTCTAAATTGTCATTCCATTAAGCAGAAATTCAAGATGAAACTTTAAAAGCAGCAAAGATAGCATCCGCAAAGTCGGGCTGACAGAGATGGGCTTTTATTAGACTCATGGCAATCTAAGCCACATTGCAATGAACAACACATGGAAATAATAAATAATTTGAAATTTTCATTTGTTTCATACCCTTCTTATAACCCAGATTTGACATTTACCGATTTATATTTATGCCCCAAATTCAAAACATGTTGAAACACAAGCTACAGATATTCTTCATGAAAGGAATAAAAAAGTAAGTCTCACCTTTCGGTAAATATGCAGTAGTAAAGGCTAAAATAAATATGATTTAAGAGAAATAATTTTTACTCATTTTGATACCATTTTCATCATTTTAGATAAAACTTATTTTATAAGGCTGGATAGCTTATTTATCGATCATCCTTCGTATATAGGAAAATTTTCCATTTTAACGCAATGTTTTCATTATCCTGGAAGACATTTTTGATTTAAAAAATAAAGGGTCTGTAGGAATCGGTACCTTTTGCGGATACTGACGAATAACCGACGCCTTATCTTTCGAAAGCAACCGTTTTTTCTTCATTATACGAAGTAAAGGTAGTATTGTAATCGCAGAAAAATTTGGCGTATGATATTTCAACGAAAATATCCATTCTGACCACTCCCGAGTCCACTTGAACGATGTTGTTTTTACTTGACATCTAGATACGGACAGAATAAAGGACTCTTTTTCCCAAAACGGATTCGAAAAACGATTCAAAAGAGTTTTTTTGTGACATCTGTACGTACGTACGTTTTCATGTATCTCGCATAACTCAGAAACGAGCAGCCTCATAACTTTGAAATTTTGTATATGGGACTGCTATAACATCTAGCTGTGCATCTCTCTTTTTGGTTATATATATATATGCAAAATCGAATTTCTGATCCTTGGAGATGGTATATGAAAAGTATACTTATCATAAATTATTATGAATTATTGGTTTATAGATATATATACTACATCTACAAAAGTATATGCATATATAATACCAAAAGTATATGTATATTTATATTATACACACACCCATTCCTTTACCCGGCTCGGTGAGATTAGTTTTTCCTAGCATTTTTTGCTTTATAAGTGATTGAATTATGTTGTTCTTATGCTCCCATTAAGGTTTTTATGTCTTTTGTTAATCTGCATGCAATAGTTGTAGAATTACAAACAATTTAAAAGTTATTTAATTTCTACTAATCCTAACGAAGCCGTCATTTGTTTACATTTGAAACTCTTAACAGAATAGTGAATTAAGTCAGTTTCTGCACCCTCATTTACTTTTTGCCGAGTGGGACCAAAAGCAGACTTTCAGTTTTGTTCACCGAAAAATCAGTCTCCCTGGCGCCTGGCCGAATTGCTTGTTTTTGCGTGGAAACTCTAATTTTAATTGTAAAAATTTATTTTTTTAAAGTGTTTTAACTGTATTTGTTGTTATACGTTTTCTGTATTTTACAATTTTTAATGACGATGTTTTGAGTTTTTATGCAATTTTGCATTGCCGCAAAATGTGAACTGAATTGATTGAATTAGAATTATATCTCTAATGAAATTCATAGAAATAAGTTTAAATGAAATGCAGCAGAATGTGCGTATAATTAAATAGGCCTTACAAGAAAGTCATGTGGTGTCCACATCAGATATTTATGTTCTAGAAATCCAGCAAACTTTCTTTTTTTAAAAATTCTTTTAAACTCTCTTGAAAAAGAAATACTTTCAATATATTTTTCACACAAAGTAATGAAATGTCGTATTTACTAGATACTTCCCTTCTTTATTTTCTTAAAGAAACCTGCATTCCAATAAGAACAGATAGTAATTAGCATTACAATACCTAATAAAATATCTTCATTTCTACTTTCCTGTATCTTGTATCTCATCCACTCTTTATTGCTGTCGACTGCTGTTCCCTAGACAACAAATCATATAATGCTGATGGAACTGCAGTTTGTGTCTTCTGCTACAGCTTGCAAGTTGCCACAGTTCGATCTATCTTCTCACGTGAAAAGATCCTCAAAACATTCAAGAACATTAGATAATCCAGTTTTCTTGAAGCACTTCATTATAATTGCTTCATCATTCATATATCTGCATCCAAACTCCACGAGCAAATCAATTAGTAAAACTAAAGAATTGCTACTTGGACGAATTCATTTCAAAATTTAGGGAAGATCGCTTTCTGAGCGCCTTGAAGAAGGAGGATATTACTTAAATGTTTAAAATTTTCCAGAACCTTACGCTAAAATAGCTAAGGGGGAAAATACACGAATAAATAGGGTACTATTAAGCTATTAATGACAATTGGTTAATTAAAAAGAATACTGAAATTATCTAAATATAAAAAATCAGTTAAAGATTATAGGCAACATGGAAAGCATATGGAATTCTCGAATTGATGTAATAACCATAGGAATAGGAAAATTTGGCATTTGCGAAAATTCACTAAAATGCACCGAAGTTTGTACCGCGATTAAATTACAACCATCCTAAACTAAGAGCATATTTTGCTAATTTGTACAACGTAGTGTTTTGTTTTTTTAAAAAAGGAAATAATAATGTAATCATTAAAAATTCAAAATGCCTATGAACCTTTGAAGAATTTTACTCATATGATGAAATCTGTTTTTCTGTTATTTTAAAACTTGAAATCTTCACGCCGTTTCCTGCTTAACGTAGGAAATCTAATGAACTAATGTTCTTCTGTTAGAACTGAAATCAGTATAGTCTTCTATTCTATATAGATGAGGAATCATGTCGACAAGGAACTCGGTAATGCTTACAAGAACAAGCTATTAAAATGACATATAATTATCAGGTAGAAGAATAAAATTGAAAGTGGAGAATTTAATACACGTATGAGAAAGATATAAATAATCCTTGGTTAAAAATAAATTAAAAAAAATATTGCTGATAATTTTTCTTAAATATTATAGCATATAATTTTTTTTAGGATTCGTATCCTTTTTCGGTACAATTCCGTTTTGAGGACCGTAAAAAATCGCCAAACTGTTGTTGATGCCAATGCTGCCAAAAAAACGGCAGCCCTAACGCAAGTACGGAAGCATAATAGTAAATAACTATCTAAGAGTATTGTTTTAATTTAGATGAAAAGTTAATTTCAAATAACAATTATTTAAAATAATAATTTCAAATTGTATTATATGAAATTAAACTTAAATTAAACTTAAACTAACATCTAAATTAAAGTAATCTGAAATAGGCGTTACTATTATGCTTTCATTCAGTTATGTTTAGCCCTTTTTTCATATAAATTATAATAATAAAAAATTGTATGATATGAAATTAACGTTTCATCTAAGTCAAAACGATAATCTGAAATAGTTATTTACTATTATGCTTCCATTCAGTTATGTTTAGCCGTTTTTAATATAAATTATAAAAAAAAAAAATCTGAAAGATTTCAGATTTTAAATTACGTCCAAAGGCGCGTTTTTTTAACGTTTCGTGTGCTACCTTTTTTTATTAAATATCATGTACTACGTACTCAAACCATAAAATTCAGTTCAAAATCAATATCGCAAAATCATTTTAAAATGAACATATCTTTAGAATTTCCGTAAGTCTCGTGCGCTGGAGATAAAAATGTTTTTCTTTTTCCGTACAGTGTTGCCATTGCTCGCTTTGAAATCATTTAGTTTGTTAATCAGAAATTCGTTGAAATGTTACAAAACATAAAATCGATAATAAAGCAAATTTCAAATTCAAAATTAGGGCTTCCAGATGCCCATATTCGCAGTAGGATTACGTCATTCAAAATTCGATGGCTCTAGGTTTTATCACAATGCGAGAAACATGCATACATTTATGCAGATTTTTCATTTTTTAAAATTTAATGCAGAGCGATAACATTTAGTGGCAACAATTTGAAAAGTGAAACGGGCATTCAGAGTGATTCAACGCAAAATCGCAAAACGAAAGTAATAGTCCTTCGGGACTAAATCCCTTTGGACTAATAATAAAAAAGTGTATTATTTGAAATTGCAGACTTTTCGTCACTGAGCAATTCCCAAATTGTTAAATCCATCGTTATCAAGAAAGAATTAAAAATTAAACTAGTATTTCAATGGCGGCTTACAAATACAGAACTTTCTAAACTTACGCAATTTAAAATCCGCGCATTCGCTAGATTTGGCGCCGTTAAATGGTCGCGTTTGCTAGATTTGGCGCTTCTGCGCATACATTTTCGCTGCAATTTTTTACGGTCGTCAAAACGGAATTGTACCTATTTTAATTACCAAATTTGAAAAGTTTCGAATTATCTCATAATATATTTTTTATCGGAAGTCTATCTTTCAAGGTTACATATTGTGAGGACTTTAATTCGTGTTTATACCTTGAAAATTCACTGTCGAATTTTTAGACCGAAAACATTATCTCTCTAACTTACACTGGTGTGCAAAAATTAAGGACGAGACGGTTTTTTTCAATATAACTTTGTACAAAAGCTTTCCAAATCAACACATTTAATACCGTAAGATCCCCAATACGTAAGGACATGAGTAATGTAAGCAACACTTACTAAAAGAAAAATCAGAGGGATAAAAAGAAGCTTTATTGAAAAAGTAGCATGGAGCGCAATGCGACTGAAGGCCGAAACATCCCTGTGATGGGTGTCCAGCAAGAAAGATCCGGTCTTTAATAGGGGATATGATCTCCCCTGATTGCTAGGCAGGTTTCACATCATTTGTGCATGCTGGATATGTGGTTGTTAATGAGCTGTTGAGACACTGCTGCTCGTTCCTCTTGTAGCACCAATCGCAGTTTCGGAATCGTTACTGGCGATAAGTTACGTTCTGCCACGGGTTTCCGTAGTACGTTCCGTACATGCTTGACGGGATTTAGACCCAGAGACCTTGCCGACCAATCCATGTGTTCAATATCTTCACTCTCCAACAGCTCTTCGACAGTAACTGTGCGATGAGGTGGAGCGTTGTCGTGAATGAAGAGGAACTGAGGACCCATAGCCCTTCTGAAAAGACGCATGTAAGAAACAAGAACCTCGTTATAATAGCAGTCCCAGGTGACGAACCTCCTTGGAAGATAAGAAGGTCGGTCCGGCTACCAAGCATTATGTCTGCTCGAACGAGAACTCCGCGACCTCCAAAACAGTTCCTTTTGATGATGTTGAAGGGGTTATTGCGTGTTCCTCGCTCTGTCCAGATGTGTATGTGTCTAGAATCGCAACTCAGACTAAATCTGCTCTCATCTGTGAAGAGTGCTCGTCCCCATTCATTGTCTCTCCAATTCCGGTGTTCCCGGCACCACAGACAACGCCTTCTCCGATGGGCAAGCTTTAGAGGTACACACCGTACAGGGCGTCGTGCAAACAGACCACCACCGTGCAGTCTTCTGGCCACGGTAAAACGCGATATCGGTCGTCCAGTCGCCTGTGTCGTGTGTCGTGTGTCTAGCGATTTCTCCCGCTGTCTGCCGCCTGTTTCTTCTGGCCTGTAAGGCAATATACCGGTCATTTGCGAGTGTGGTTCCTAGTGGACGACCACTACTAAACCCCCGGATAGCTGTTCCTGTAGTTTGAAATTGTCTGCTTCACTTGCAATGTGAAGTTAGCCCCTCCTTCCTTTCTTACCTCAATGGTAACTTTAGCCGGAGCACATCGAAATCCTAAATAAAAGAGCTCCGGCAGTTCTTTTATGTGAGTGAAACACAGTATCATCAAACAAATTTTATTTAAAAAATAAATGTGTTTTAAAAGCCGATTATACTTTTCCAATGCATGCCCATCTTTCTCCGTCACTTTGGCGGAGTTTAAGAGTTTTAAGGAAAGAAAAGTCTCCAATCCACATATCAAAGGCTTAATCTTCAGCTAGTGCATTGAATTTGTAAGAGCGGGTAAAATATTTTGTTTTTTTCCAAAAAAACTGGAAGTGATTACTTTGGTCGTGTACATCCACTGCAGAGCTTCTGCAGACTGAAACAATATAGTAACCAAATACGGGGAACAAAAATTATCACTTGTGCAGAACTTTCATTTGTTTTCAAGTTGTTATTTGTCTCATGTTAGGATATGGGAAACAATTTTTTGCCCAGTTGCATTCTGCGTGACAGCTAGAATTATATCGGCAGAGCGTCGCAGTTAGAAAGCTTTGGACTCTTCTCTCTTTGTTTTTGAAGCTACACTTCTTCATTAAAACCATTAAAATTTCTTTCATTACCCTCATATTGTTTTTATCATTCTTTCCATTCCCATTCGTGACATTTTCTTCCTTTCTTTTTTTCCATTGTTGTGCTGGAAAATGAATGTTTTTTTGTTTATTTAATCCCTTTAGATACTACGTTATATCCCTTTAGACGTTACGTTAAATCGTATAGTCAGGGCTTAAATTCAACCTTAGGCCGACTGAACTATTTTATCATTCTTTCCATTCCCATTCCTAACACTTTCTTTGTTTCTTTTTTTCCATTGTTGTGCTGGAAAATGAATGGTTTTTGTTTCTTTAATCCCTTTAGATACTACGTTATATCCCTTTAGATACTACGTTATATCCCTTTAGATACTACGTTATATCGTATAGTCAGGGCTTAAAGTCAGGCTTAGGCCGACTGAACTATTCCTTGATTTTTGAATAAAATTGCAAGTCCAGCCGGAGCCACAAATAAAAACGAGGTCTGATATTTTACTTCTTTTATTTAATTTTAATAATTTATTAAATCTGTATTTGCTTCTTTATATTTTATCCAAGTTTAATTTTAATTTTATTATTTAATTATTTGAATTATTAGTTGTTAGCCCAAAGGGTTAGAAAGGGTATTAATTGCGTTTTAGCATTTTGCGGTGAAAACTTTAAATGCTCGTTTCACGTTTCAAATTGTTGCCACCAAATATTATCGTCCGTGTTATATTTAAACAAATTAAATAATGAAGAATGTGCATAAATGTATGAATATTTCTCGCATTCTGATAAAACAATGGTACCTAGAGCTATCAAATTTTGAATAACGTAATCCTTCACAGAATATGGGCATCTGGAAGCCCAAATTGGAATTTGTTTTATTGTCTATTTCATATTTTGTCAGACATTAAAGAATATTTGATTAACAAACTCAGTGATTTCAAAGTGAGGAATAGCAACTCTGTAAGGAAAAAAAAAGAAAAAATTATCTCCAGCGCGCGAGACTGTTTATCGGAAATTCTAAAGATATGCCCATTTTAAAATTGTTTTGCAATATTGCTGTTGAATTGAGTTTTATGATTTAAGTTCGAAGAACATGATGTTTAATAAATAAAGATAACGCACAAAACGTTCAAAAACGTCCTTTTGGGAGCAATGTAAAATCTGAAAACTTTCAGATTTCAAAAATATATATATATATTTATTTATTTTTTCTCCTCTTCCTGACGGCTTTCCATAGGGTTCCGGCACTTTTGATTTTAGAAGCTAAGACCTGCTTTAGTTGACTCATTTATCAACTTTCTTGACGTAATATCTTTAAACATTTTTTTTCTCTGTTTAATGTTGAGTCTTTACATCTTTAATTTTCAGACTTTAATAATTTGAATTCGAATCCAAATCGGTTGAAACCTTGATTACTAAAACTTTGTTGTTACCGTCTGTCTTCTTCTTTTCTTTTTTTTTTCAGCCTAGAAGGGGCTATTAGACTCGAAATAAGATTTTCGCTGTTGCCATCAAATATTATCGCCCTGTATTATTTTTAAAGAAATTAAATAATTGAAAAATCTGCATGTGTGTATGTATGTTCCTCACATTCTAAAAAAACGACGATACCTACAGCCATCAAATTCTGAATAACGTAGTTCTCCACCCGAATATGAGCACATGTAAGCCCGAATTTGGAATTTGTTATCCCAGTTTTAAATGTCCGTTTCACTTTTCAAGTTGGCACGCTTATGTTTAAAGAAATTTAATAATGAAGAATCTGCATAAATGTATGTATGTTTCTCGCATTGTGATTAAACAATGTTTCCTAGAATCATCAAGTATTGGATAACGTATGTCTCCACCCGAACATGGGCATCTGGAAGCTCAAATTTGGAATTTGTTTTATTATCTATTTTATATTTTGTAAAATATTTATGAGTTTTTGATGAAGAAACTCAAAGATTTGAAAGCGAGCAATAGCAGCACTGTGTGGGGAAAAAAAAGTTAAGCTCCTTTTAAATTATTTTGTGATACTGCTGTTGAATTGAATTTTATGGCTTAAGTGCGAAGGATATAATATTTAATAAATAAAGGTAACACTCAAAACGTTAAGAAAGGCCCCTTTGAGCGTAATATAAAATCTGAAAACTTTCAAATTCTTTTTTTATTGTTATAATTGTTCTGTTTGATATTATTATTTTCATATTTTCTAAAACTTTAATGAATTTTTGATCAACAAACTAAACGATTTGAAAGCGAGCAAAGGCAACACTTCAAAATAAATAAATTTTATCTCCATCTCGCTAGACAGTCGCCATTCAGAAAAATACAGGATATTTAGCTTTCAATTTTAATTAGCAAACTCGGGTAAGCAATGTGTTGCAGCGACGAAAAATAAAATAATTTTATCTTCCACGTGTTAGCTTTTGCGCCATTCATTAAAGTCTAAAACACTTTCAAATTTGACCTGCAAGGTTATTGAGTAATCAACTAAGCGATTTAAAGGCACTGAACACAATCCTTAAGAATATTTTATTCTACTTAATGTGATTGATTTAGATAAATATGTATTAAAATCATGAGATGCCTAATTAAAAATATTCGATATTTTTATGAAATTACACTAGCTGGATTCATTAAAATTACTATATCCTTTGTCTTTTCTTTCTTTATTCTTTTAGAATAGAAATAAAGTGTAAAAAATACCAACACGTTTGGCATGTGGATTGAAAGCATTTTTCAAATAGTCACGCACATACGTACACCTGGAGAATCTTTGCACAGCTGAATCAATTATTGTTTTGAATGCTAATAGAAAAGTCACAAAACAACATTCATCCGCAACAAACAAAAAAGGAAAAACGGATGAAAAGAGAAATAAAGAATGACTAAATGAAGCGAAAATAAAAAAGGAACAAGGAGAGAGAATGGCAGAGACCATACGCCGATGAAGAAAACAAATCAGGATTAGGTGTCATTTTGTGTTGAAATAAATAAAACAGAAGTTGATAATCAAGTTTCAAGTGTAGTACATCGGTTTCTAAAACAAAATACTCAGCTTAAAAAAAATACGTGGAATGTTAAATAGTTTCTCGTTTTTTTTTTCTTTTCTTTTTTTTTTTAAATCTCATGTTCAGATTTCGGTGTACAATTCACTTTCTGAAGAAAGTGTTTTTATGTCAGGCATTACAATATTTTTCGTTTAAAAAAAAAAGGAAAAAAAAAAAAGACAAGGGAAAAAAAAGGGAAAAAATGAAATTAAATCTGAAAGGTTTCAGATTTTAAATTACGTCCAAAGGGACATTTTTTTAACGTTTTGTATGTTACCTTTATTTATTAAATATCATATTCTACGTACTCAAACCATAAAATTCAGTTCAAGAGCAATATCGCAAAATAATTTTTAAATGAGCATATCTTTAGAATTTCCGATACAGAATCTCATGCGCTGGAGGAAATTTTTTTTTTCCCGTAGATCGCTGCCATAGCTCGCTTTGAAATCGTTTAGTTTGTTAATCAAAAATTCATTGAAGTGTTATAATAATAAACAAATTTCAAATTCCAAACTAGGGCTTCCACATGTCCATATTTTATAGAAGATTACGTTATTCAAATTTTGATGGCTCTAGGTACCGTCGTTATATCACAATGCAAAAAACATACATTCATGCAGATTCTTCATTAATTAATGTCTTTAAATATAATACAGGGCTCTAATATTTGGTGGGAACAATTTGAAAAGTGATTTGCCGTTTAGGTTTTCAACTCAAAATAATCCAAAACGAAATTAATAGTCCTTCGGGGCAAATTGCCCCTTTGGACTAAAAATTGTTGAACTTTTGTATTAAAATCGAATAAACATATTCTATTGTTACCTTGCTTGTTATCATCTGCATAATTGGATTTTCCATTTCATAAGTAGAGTTTACTCGCGCTTGTAACCGATTATATTTAAAACTATTCTTTAGAAGTACTATTAAAATATGTATATGAAATCGTACATTAATAAAATAACAATACATTGCTAATTAAGATTTATAATTAAATAATTATTGTAATAATAATATAATTACTGTATTAGACTTATTTATATTTTTATTCTCTTTCAGATCTATTGTATATTAATTGTTGTACATACCTGAAAAAAAATGTATTTATTTAAGAAAATCCGATGGTTTCATGTTGCTCTTCTCCTCTGCTATCTAGAAGCTTCTTTTGCTGCAAGAAGCAAGCGTCAGAGTAAGATTTTTTCCTTTATTTATTTGCAGCGTTTTTCATATATTTTCATTGATATGTCCAAACCATTTCAGGAAAGTTTTTTTAGAGCAAATGAATGATATATTTTTGAACAAAGCTCGGTATTTTTATTCTTTTAATTTAACTAGTTTATCTGAAACGTTAATGAAATCTTCGAAAGAGACTTTTTGTGTGTGTGTGTAATTTTTCTTATACAGCTTTGCCGTTCTATTTTAAACTTAAAATTAGAATCATTTTTGTACCTGTTCTTATTTTAATTCAAGTACTACTTTTAGCAAACTGAAATCTGTGTGTCACGAATTACGCAAATTTAATTTTAAAAGTTAATTTATTAAAAAATTTATATTTTAAGGAGGAACTTTTGGTCAATATACGCTCAGAATAGTTTACAAATAAAATTAGAAACATGCAAGTTAAAATGTTTAAAAGCCAGTATTCAGTCAGTTAAGAAAGGTCGTTTCTTATCTAAAGTCCCTAAAGTCCCAAATTTAACATTATTTTACATACATTTACCTATTGAAAAGGAATTAAAACAAAGATATTTTTCGTGTTTTGTAAAGAAAGGGTTAAATAAATCTGAACATATTCATTAATATTTGTGTAAGAGAATTCTAAAAAGTTTGGAATTTAGATATTCTTTGCTTTCTCGCAAATGTAGGCAAGCATTAGCTCGAACGAAAACTGATTTATCTAAGAGAACCGTTAACACTGATCAACGTCGTTTTGCGCCTAAATGAAAGCAGGTATTTTTAATAATACTTAATCAAAATTACCTGAGAACACTGAAAAACAGTAGACCGATTTATTTACTCCTACTTTTAATGCGACTTCCTTACCACAGCATTGTTTCAAGTATCGATGGTGCGTATTTGTACAGCTTGTGGGGTTTCAGTTATTTAATTCAATATTCAATCTTAGAACCCCACAAACACTAACAAGCAAATAATCGCTTAAGTGTTTGAATAAACACGTAAGACTTACGAAGGGTTAACTACCCTTTATTTCCTAGAATAATTACAATCAGTTCCTAACTGGGAACGCACACAAAGCCTTCACTTGGGCTTGAACTTGAATAATTATGAAACTAAATTAAACTAAGCTTAACTAAAGCTGTCTGAAAGATATAGCCGAAGCTATCAGGATCCTAAGTAGTTGGCCCCTAATTAATTAAATCGGCGAAGCCAAGCAAGGGCCTAAAGTATGGCCGAGGGTAGTATCTAAGAGAGAACGTAGCCAAAAGGCAAAGACGCGCTAGTCAGGAAAATCAGACTCTTTCTTTCGAAGTCGGTGAAACATCGACTTAACAGTACTCTTACTCATTTTGGATTAACTGCGTTTCTGAATTGACATTCTGGTAGGAAATTGTAAGCTGAAACTAGAAAGATAGGAAATTTGCTTAACTTAAAATAGCTGCTAATAAAATTAGAATAAACCTTATAATACTCGTATATTGGTATCTTATTTATCTCAGCATAAAATTTCCATTCAATGTAGATGGGTTTCTTATATCTCTTTAACAATTCACTCTCTTTCTGTCTATTGTTACAATTTGTTTTCCTTCTCGTAGATGCTATTTTCTGAAATTTACAAAAACTTCAAAGCTCTATTTTTGATGAGCTGTGCAGGACTTTCCAAATATGTGATGCTGGATGGTAAACGTATGCAATCCATATGCCCCTTTCTTGGAGGATTTCTGCAATTTGTTTCGATTTCGAAATGATTAAAGGACAAAATTAAATACTTCTCAGTGTTATAATTTTGAAAGTATTTTATGTTAACCAATTGTCATGATTTAAACCTTTGATGTAACTTCTTCTTTTCCGTAATATCCTCACCAAGATGCAGATTAGTTGGTAGAATATTTAAGTCGAGGGTTTTAAGTGTTTTCATGATAGAGCTTTTGACAGCGTCGCTTGCAGTTTACTTTATATCGCCCAGCACTGCCAGTGAATGCAGAGCCAATATTGGTAAACTAAATGCACAGCCAATATTAGTAAACTAAATGCAGAGCAACAAAGGTAAACTATCTATCTTAGAAATGTTTGTATTTCCGTCTCCAAGAATTAATTGTTTGCCGATGTAAACTGTTTCATTAGTAGCAATCAGTTTTGAAGCCTGAGCACTAATTTAGAAAGTAGGTTATTGACACCGAGACTTGATTACATCAAATATTAATATTTATTTTAATTTAATTTAAATAAGTTTACTTACGTGAACAGTTCTGCAAACATTTCCTGAGTTATAAATATTTTGATGAAGCAGTGCTTTTCCGTTTCATTTACCTTTGGCATTATTATTGCACAGTACATTTACGTTGCGAAATTGCATGCGAATCTGCGTGCAAACAGCGTATCTGAAATTCAGATTATGTTTCAAGTACAGAAATAACTTACAAGAAAGAAGGAAAGTTTAACTTGGCCTGAAGGAAATATAGCATTATTGGGAGTTCTATGTATGTATGTGATGAAAATATGTGGAATGAGTTTTCATGAATGCTTTTGTGGAGGCTTTTGATTATTTTACGATTCTGTTAAATATATATATATGTATGTGATGTGCCATGATGATGTGATGTAGTCGTAGCTTAAAGTAACAAACAATGGTAACAAAAAGAATCCATTTATTATTTTTCGTGAAAAACAGCTGTGTTAAAATTTACAACTTTGAAGAACAATTAATAGCTTTTGGTGATGTTAACTCCATCATTACATTAATGAAAAGACCGCCCGATAGTCTAGTCTAGTCTGGACAACTATTGCTGGGATATTGCCAGTTATGAGCAACTTATCCAGCTCACTGAGGAATTGCATAGAGCCCCTGACGTGCAATTTCCTTAAATAAAATAAAACCAAATATGCGATATGAAAAAGATGCCGTTTGCATCGCAAGGTTGCAATAAACCAAAGTCCTGCAATGTAGAGAGAAGTCCTAACTAAAATCCTGACTGCTGCAGAGCCGCGTTAGTACATGTCTGCGTCCTAACCAGTGCACATGAAAGTAACACAATTTATTAAACTTTAGTTATACAATACAATACAATACAATACAAATACTGAATTAATACATGAAATATAACATAAAAAATGATAATAAACATTGAAATTCTTGATTAAATATGATAACTAGGATAAATAACGAAAGCCTATTTACATATGTAGAAGTTGAAGCAATGCTCTAACAACTACTAAGTTGGGAAATTCAGATCCCTTAGTAAGTGAGCCGCATATGGCCTGATGTTGTAATCCTCATCTAAGGCTATGTAGTCTAGAACATGGAAATGTTGAAGATGTTTACATAATAAGGCAGATTTAAAGAAGTTGGCATTCATTCTATGTAAATAATGATTTACATATTCAATCCTCAGGTCTCTGTGTAAGGTCTCATTAGATACGTAGAAATGGGCATTTGTGATAAGTCTTAAGACTTTGTTTTGCGTAATCTGAAGTTTTTCAACATCTTTTTTAGAGTAAGCCGCCCAGGCCGGCGAAGCATAAGAGAAAATGGGCCTTATGACAGCAATATATAAATGCCTTTTCTTTACTAAGCTTAAGCTTGAATTTCTTCCAATAAGTGGGAGTAGGCAAGTAATTACACTTAATGCTTTGCTTCTGACACGGTTAATATGGTCTTTCCAAGTTAGCTTATTATTGAGTGTCACTCCTAAGTATGTAGCCTTAGATACCAACGGTACCTCAGTGCCAAATAATTTAATCTTTTCATTAAGTCTTCTACATCTTTGTTTTCTTCTAATAACTAATAGTTCGGATTTTGCCGCATTTATCGATATACGCCAACGCGTACACCAATTTTCAATATCAGGCATGTAATTCTGCAGGGCACGTATCGCAAGGTCGGCCTTAAGTGATCTGGTAGCAATGGCGGTATCATCCGCGTAACATCCCAGATATTGTTGTCTCGTGAATCTATCCCTGGGAAAATCTGAAACGTAGAATGTATAGAGAACCGGGCCCAGAATTGATCCCTGGGGGACCCCTGCACCCAGTCTCATACAATCCGAGCTGTCTGAACCAATTGAAACATAAAAATTTCTGTCCTTGATAAATGAGTATATAATCCTTATAATTTCTCTATTAAAATCAAGTTGTACTAATTTGTATATTAGCCCCTCATGCCAGACGCGGTCGAAAGCTTTCGCCACGTCTAGCATGAGTAAGGCGACACTGTGTTTTGTATGAAGGGCTTCACCAATGTACTCCGTCAGTCTGACCAGTTGCTTAGTAGTGGATAAACCACTACGGAAACCGAACTGTTCTGGCGGTAGTTTCTCCATATGAGGCTGTAGTCTTCTTAAAATTATTCGTTCATATATTTTCCCTAAACCGGGAAGGAGACTAATAGGTCTGAAACCATCCGGCCGGGTGCTGTCCTTTCCTGGTTTTGGAATTAAAATCACCTTTGCAATTTTCCAGCGAGAAGGAAAATACAATTTCTCTAAACATGCATTAAGTATATCAATATATCTATTTAAAGTATTCTCAGGTAAGTGCTTAATAGTTAGATTTGTAACTTCATCATGCCCTGGGGCTTTCTTCACTCTTAATTGTTTAATAATCTCTTTAACTTCCAATAAATTTGTGCTCGGAATGGGATTTCTCACCGTAGGAGCGTTTAACCAGTCTTGCAAAAAGTGTCTTACATCATAGATAAATTGTGGGTCGCTTGGTTGCTCATGCGGCGTAAATTGTTCTGATAAATGTTGCGCAAGAATCTCCGCTTTATCAGCATTGGTCAGTGCAATGCTGTCATTATGATATATTGGTTTGTTAACAGTCCTTTTAAGTTTCAATCTTCGGGCAAATGCCCAAAATTCACTGTTTGGTTCGTTAAGTTGCATAATTTTATCTTCCCACATATTTCTTTTATGCAGGCTAATAT
The DNA here is from genome assembly GCA_000611955.2 of Stegodyphus mimosarum. Classification (NCBI taxonomy): domain Eukaryota; kingdom Metazoa; phylum Arthropoda; class Arachnida; order Araneae; family Eresidae; genus Stegodyphus; species Stegodyphus mimosarum. The sequence goes on from KK117266.1 coordinate 396,612, forward strand.
CCTTTTTAATCTCTCTGTTTAATTTATTTAGTTGTCTTTTTAATTGCGGGTCCCGAGTTGTGTTGAAACGTTTTCTCATTCTATTTCTATTCTTGATTTTTTCTCTTAGCTCCTTAGGCAATATCCCAGAGTGCTGTTGCGATGGTAGTTTCACCGTGGCATTCGCGTAAGCAGTTTTAATCTCTTCTGTCATCATGTGTATAGCAGTCTCTATGTCTTGCGTAGTATTGAGATTATCTGTGATATAAGTGCTCTCAGCGAGCTGATAATTAAATAAATGCCAGTCAGTTTTACTCATAAGTTTGTTTTCAATTACTTGAGTAGTACCCAGAGTTATGATAACAGGAACATGATCGGAAGTTAAATCTTGCAAAACTTCTAAACACAACGGTATAGAAGTCGTAGAAAGAACCACATCTAATATATCACCTCTTCCCGGATTGTTAGGGAGATAAGTGTATTCAACTGGTGCATAAAAGTATACAGGGTAATTTAATATGAAATCCAGAAGAACCTCTCCATTCCTATTTGTGCGCCTGCATTTCCATTCTTGATGCTTCGCATTTAAGTCACCTGCGAGCAGAGTCGGCTTATCATTTGGTAGTAATTTTTCTAATACATCTTTTTTCAAAATTTTATTTGGCGGTTGATACATAGAGGTGAAATACATAAGTCCATAGTCCGGTAAAAGTGCAGATACAGTGACTGAATCATGTCCATTGCTACGGTCGGTATTGATCAAACACGACTGTAGATTACTTTTTACAAAAATTGCCGCACCTCCCCCACGATGCGTGAGTCGATCGCAGCGATAGCTTTTAAAGTTAGATATGTTTATTGTACAGCTTGGCGTAGCATGCGTTTCAGTGAGCAACGCTACGTCTATATCCTGCGAATGCATAAAATATTCAAGTTCATGAATTTTATTTAGAACGCCTCGTGCGTTCCACATCACTAATCTTATTGGCGCACGATTATTAGTGTGTCGACCCATTATCTAATTTTTGAGGGGTTTTATTATCCTGATTTTCTGTGGTGATCTGTCGAACTTGTTGCGATATTTGAAAACCAGCCGTCTTGATGACGGCAACCAATTCTGCAAGGTCTGCAAAGACCTTCTTCGCCTCAGTTAATGTTTCCGAGTAAATACCGGCGGATAACGCCTGGGCATAACTTTTACCCTCCACAACTCTATTCTGATATGTTTTATTTTGTTCACTCTTCTTTTTGGGGAATTTCTCACAACCTCGATAACTCGAGGTGTGAGAAAGCCCACAGTTCGCGCAGCATAATTGTTTCTCTAAATTATGTTTATCAGGGCAATCCCTTGATTCGTGTTCCTGACCGCAGCGGACGCATTTGGGCTTATAATTACATCCAGTTTGAGTATGATTGAACCCCTGGCAGCGGAAACACTGCAGGGGTCCCTGTCTTCCTAAGTATTCTTTGACTGTAATTTTCATACTGCAAAGGAATCTCTCAGAATAAATCTGCTTGGATTTTTCAGTTTTTGGCAGTGTAATTAAAAATAAAGGTAGTTTAACTACCTCTCCCTGCCTCCTCCTAGTCATTTGTTTTATTTCCTCTACCTGATATTCCAATCCTTCTAAATTTTCCCGTATTTCCTCTATTTCATTATCATCTGATAGGCCTCTAATAACTACTTTCAATTTTTTGTCCTGAGGTAATTGGTATGAATGATGCTCGACGTCGAGCTCCTTTAAAAGTCGAATAATTCCCCTGTAACTCTCTGCATTATCTGGGAATATTTTGATAAACCCTGGGATAGTTTGACCGTAAAATCCTAACTGCTTTTGTTTCATAAATTTTTTCAAATCACTGAACTTGTATTTATTAGCCTTAAGTGTTATAGGCGGAATTCTAGATTTTTTGTTTCCTGTATCATTAACAGCGCTATCATTGTTTGTTTCATCAGTGTTTACCGAGTTATTTGTATCCATATTTTCCTGTGCGGCAGCATCCGCTTGCACACTGGTCGTTTGTTCTTTTGCGCTTACATCCTGAGTTGCTACTGACGAAGCAGGGGCAAATTGAGTTTGCGTGGCGAGTTTTATTTTCTTAGCTACATTTTTGTGTAGCCTAGTCCTGACCGTTTGATTTCCCCTCTTTTTAATCTGTGTATCATCCTCTGAACGTATATTCTTATCAAGCGTAAGCTCTTCGTCCGAATTACTTCTAGAGTCCGTGTGTATGTGTACTGGACTACGATCCCGTTTATCCTCTCTTGTGCAACTTGTCCCAGGTATAGCTGAAAAATCCTGACTAGTATTTTCATTCTGTGTCTTTCCTAGTTTAAATTCATTATTAACAGTTGTTATCATCTCAATCATGCTACGCAAGAAGGTGTACATCTTATCCTCAGTTTTTGTGGAAACTCCATTTTCTGACTTAATCCTATCTATCATTAATTTGTAACCTTATCGCATCAATAATTCTCTCCATTGCAGCGACGAGAAACTAACACAAAAATCCAGCCCGACGCAAGCATGCATCCGGCACCCCGGAAACGGACTCACTCAAGACCGCCCGATGTTCCTTTGCGAGTTCTTTTATAATTACTGGAAAGGCGGAGCTTCCAAGAAATGACGTCAGCCTCGTCAGCCAATCCAGTTCGCTTTAAATATTTCCAGAACATTCAATAACTGTACGTGTAGAAAAGGCGGGAAAATCAATTTGACTACGGGGCTGTGACTTTAATTCCACGTACTTTCGAATAAGAGATCGCCGCCATTAAATTGAAAAGAACATGCATTTAGAATTGTGATTGAGGACTAAACAAAAATAAAAGACGAAATTTAACTTAGGGTTTTATATGTACTTTTGACTATGGAATTCTATTATTACATATATATATTAACTATATGTTAAATATACATATATATATAATTTATTTACTAAGTAATAAAGAGTATATTATCTCCTAATATAAAGTTAGTAGAAGTATCTGAATGAAGTAAACTAGAAATATTGAAATTCAATACCGAAAATGTTTTTAAAAAAGAAACTTGAATTTGAATCTTGAAAAATACAAATGGAAACTATAATTGATAATTAATCAATTAATCATGAAAAATAGTTAAAGACTTAAGTAATTACCGTCATTGATCGGAAATGGGTTGACTTTTTAATGGGAACAAACCAACCCCCGTTCAATTAACAATAATTAATAAATGCGAAGGTGTTTCGTCTTTTACTCAATTAAGAATTATGAAGCCAAATTGGCACTTTGATTTAAAGCCGAACTTGTAAGTTGAGTTTAATCCAATTAGTGAGCTGAATTAAAGTGAATGACTATAATGAATTGATTATGAATTCTTTATGAATGCTGCAGTTCCGTTAAGTTAATTATTTTTTTTAAATCTCGAGAAATTATTACCAAATTGAATAGTTGGCTTTAACTCAAATTGCCAAGATTGGCTTTAACTGAAATTGCCAATTTGGATTCATAATTCTTACTTGAGTAAAAGACGAAACACCTTTGCATTTATTAATTATTGTTAACTGAACGGAGGTTGGTTTGCTTCCCTTAAAAAGTCAACCAATTTCCAATCAATGACCATAATTACTTAATTTATTGACTATTTTTCATGATTAATTGATTAATTATCAATTACAGTTTCCATTTCTATTTTTCAAGATTCAAATTCAAGTTTTCTTTTTTTAAAATGGTTTTGGGATTCAATTTCAATATTTCTGGTTTAATTCATTCAGATACTTCTATTAAATTTATATTGGGCGATAATATACTCTTTATTACTTAGTAAATAAATTATTATTATATTACTTTGCAGCTATTGCGCAAGCATTAGGAAATTTATTTAGATGTCAGTGAATTTCAATTAATTAATTCAATCTTTGATATTACGCTTCTGTTAAATATATATACAGATAGATATATGTAATGATAAATAATGCAAGGAAAAGACGGAGCAGCGTCCATGAATAATAGCTATATAAAATAAAGAAACTTGGCAGTCGAGGCGGTTTTAATTCCATTTTTATTTTCCAGTTGACGTTCGTGGCCACAGTCACTCTACTCGTGCCTATTCAAGAACATTTTCATTTTGGAAAGTATTGCGATAGGAAGCGCGCACAACGAAATAGCGACCAAGCAGTGAAGAGAGAGCAACTGAAGTGGCCAATATGGAAGCACACGAAGATAAAAGTTTTGGTTTCAGCTGAAAGTTTCAGTTTCCAATTATTACGTCATCAGCGCTGCGCAGGCCATGCAAAATGGAATGAGCTAGAAAATGACGTAGTCCAGAGAATTTATTACGATTTTTAAAACAGAGGGAGAGAATTAAAGGGAATTAGGGGTTAATTTAAATTATAATTTTGATTTACATATTTTTTATCTTACATATATAAGATATAAAAAAATAAGACAGCTGCTTTAAAAAATAATTGGCGACTTCAAAATTAACATTCTAAATTTGGTGCTCTTACCCCGATTCATCTGTTCTCCCAAATTCGGGATTTTTCTACGGTTAACACTGCTTGAAAAAAGCAAACACAACTAATATTAACAAGTCATAGTTTGTCTCTGGAATCGCACCTACTCTGGTATAAATACGCTGGCGTGCTAATTACGTCACCTTCTTTTCTAGCTTCCGCAACTGCTAAAATATCCCCGATGTTCCGCTTCTCCGTCTAAAAGGATGTCGCCTCTGTTAACCGGTGTATGTGAGAAATTACTGTAATTGTTTATGATAAAAAAGTATACGGTCTAGGAAGAATGCTTCTAATGTGTCTAGAAATAAAAATGGTAATTAGCTGGGCTTGAATTGTGTCAACATGTTCTTCCATTTTTCCACTGGCCTATTGAAAGCTGCTAAAAGTACCGGTGTTAACTTCGCACCAAAACTTCCATCATCGGCCACGAAGACGATTACAAGCTGAGTCCTCTTCTGTGCTTTTCGGGAATCATTAAATATATATATATATATACATATATATGTATGTATGTATGTATAGGCGAGATATTTAAAATTCTTGAGGTCAGTAAGCTTACTTCATAAATGACTGAAGAATTTAATACCTAGGGGGATGCATAAGCTAGTCCAACTGACATTTCCTCTTGAATATTTAATGAAGGATATTAACGATTTATACACACTATGAAAATGAACGACAGGGAAATGAATATTTACAAGAAAACTGTCAAAGTAAAGAAAAGCAGAAAAAAAGTTCTTTCGTCTTTTGAACGAGCACGAATCTTACGTCTTCGATCTCTATTCTCATGGCGGCTTCGTCTGATTTTTCACAAAGTTCTATCAGGCAGTGTGTAACGCCATCTGTCGGTTATGAAAGATGACATCCCACAGATTCTCGTCCATCCTGATGGCATACGTCTTCGCATGCTGAAAATAAGACCATCACCTGGAGATCAGCAAAATAAATAATAATTAAAAAAAGTCAGGGTGAGAGAAAAAGAGAATTTTAAGTTTCACTAAATTTTGAGTTTCGCTGAGTTCTGAGCTTCACTGAGTTTTGAATTTCACTGAATTTTGCGTTTCGCTGAGTTTTTCTTCAGTCTTTTTCGTCGTCGTGGAATCTCACCTTCGTGGTCATCTCAGAACGTCATTGTCTTAGGATATTCTTCAGCGTCGTCTTGATCAGTCTGTTTGAGTTCATTTTCATGCATACGTCTTTTAAATGTGTCTCCTTAGACATCGTCTTACTTAAGCCGTCGTCTTTAAATACATTTTATCTTTAGATATCTTCTTCATTCTCCTTAAAATAATTCACGTCTTTAAAACAATAGTCCTTGAGTCGAATAGGAAGAAATTTGTCAAATCGCGAAAAGGTCTAAATCAGGAATCATCAGAATCGGCGTCGTATTATCAAAGTCTTTCTGTTTTCTTCCTGGATCTTCTGAACCTGCTATTTCGCTTCTTATTTCTCACCTTTCTTTTGTTCCATCTTTGCTTTTTGTATCAGCGTCTTTGCCATCAGATTTTCTAACAGACTTCGCTTTTCAGCTTTGTCCTCTTCTTGGGTGGTCTGTACAGTTCTTCATTTTCAGTAGCTAGTCTGTTGCAAGGGATGTTATTGAAGTTTTTTCGGTGGAGTTCGGTTATTTCGGCGCACCTGACAATTCCTCGGGAAAGTGCTTCTGTTCAGAATGGCCTTCCGCGGTGAAATATCTCCTCTATGGCTTCTAATTTAAGTATATTGCGTTTTCTTGAGTTTCATTTTGCACTTATCGTTCACGGCGTCTCTTTCATTCACCAATCCTTTACAGATTCCCACAGCTTGCTTACATGCCACAGCTTGCGTGACGTGCTTTAGCACGTCATTTCGTAAGCAATCATCTTCATACTGCTCAGGCTTGAGACTTCTTTTAGAGGTGTTATATTTTCATGAGTCTGAATTAGCTTAAGTTTTGTATCATCCTGAATTGTCATACGTACAGGGTTTCTACTCAAAACGACAATATATTGCATACTGGTACCAGATCTGTGTTCGATTGTGTAATCGTAATCTTGCAACATTAATGCCCATCTAGATATTTTAGTACAAATGCCTTTTTTGCTCATACTTTGTTTGAATGCATTAGAATCTGTCACGATTTTAAATGTAATGCCTAGTACGTACACCCTAAATATTTTAGAGCTTCTACGATTGCTTTAACTTCTAATTCGTAGCGTGAACATTTACTGTCAGTAACCATTGTGCTTCCACTCATGTAATAAACTAGATGCATCTGGTTATTAATTAAGGATCTTTACTTAATTTTAACTTCTAATTCGTAGCGTGAACATTTACTGTCAGTAACCATTGTCTTCCACTCATGTAATAAACTAGATGCATCTGGTTATTAATTAAGGATCTTTGTAGCAGAACGTCACTGTAACCGTCAGCACTAGCATCGGTGTGTATTTCTGTTTCTGCTTTTGGATTATAAGTACACAAAACAACAGATGACAAGATGAGTTTGAATTTGTTAAAAGAGTAAAGCTCTTTATTTTCGAATTTAAATTTAGGATCTTCAATAAATCACTAAGTGGTTTTGTAGTTAATGAATAATTAGGTATGAATTTTCTGAAATAACCCGTTAAGCCTAAATAATTCTGAACATCTTTTACACAGTTAGGCTTCGGGAAGTTAAATACTGCTTTCGTTTTAGAAGAGGAAGCATATAATTTCCCATCTTTAATTTTCTCACTTAGAAATTCTATTTCACGTTTAAAAAAATGACAGTTTTTAATGTTTAGCTCTAATATATATTCCAGTGAAGTCTGTAACACGCGTCTCAATTTTTGGATTCCTTCAGTTTCGTTTTCCGAAGGAATAATGATATCGTCCATATAGATTGATACAGTATTATCTTTTTGAAGATCACGAAATACATCGTAGATATATCTTTGGAATACCTATTGTGCTACTAGCAAGACCGAAGGAGACTTTAAGTTTTGTGTTTCAAAATATGTGCATTTCCTCTACTTCAGCATGAAAAAAACCAATTTTCAAGTCTAATGTGGTGTATACCATTGCCGACTCTAACTTATTAATGATATCAATTAATGGCAGTGGAAAACGATCGCGAATTATATTTTTATTCAGACGTCCATAATCCATACATAGTCGGTATCTATCACTTTTATTTCTGATTAAAACATTACTTGAGTAATCGGAACAACTTGGTTTTACAATTTGTTTGTCTAACCACTCAGAATTCTGAGGGGGGAGAACGTTTCCGCGTACAATGAACTGGAAATTTATCTGTCAATACTAGTCTTATCTTCCGGGCAGTTGCTTTTATTTTATTCGGCTTATAATTCGTTAATAATTGTAGTATTTCATCTCGATGTAATCCGTCTTTAATGTAATTCAAGCCGATTTCTTTTTTATTATAAATATCATGAATGCGCATCAAATGATTTTCTGGTTGCAATTTTTAAATTTTGACTATTTTTTCGTTTACAGTTAATTGTCCTTGCTTTAAAACATCTGTACCAATGACAGCTCGTAAAAACATTTCGTTTTCTGCCATAACAGAAATATTTGATAATGTGAAGAACCATCATTTTCGAATTCATCTTCAAATTTCCTTTTAGCTTTAATTTTTCCGTTGCCAGATCCCGTTAATTGTAGATTTTTCGGCTTAATTTCAGGGTAACCTACCTTCTTATGTACATCTTCTCAGATTAACGTTACTTTACTACCAGTATCTTGTTTGGTATACTGTATTTGTTTGGAACAGGATTCCAGTTCGATGAATCATGACTGTAATCATGACTACCCCTGTTTACTTCTTTCGAGACTGCATAACATCAGTGGTTACTATTCAGCAAACAACCCGCGCTGTAACTCTGAATTTTCAATTTATTTTGTGTTTTTGTGTAAATGTTTTGCAAACTCATAACGACTATTTTTAAGAAAGTTTATGAGAAGAATCAAGAACGAAGAAAATTGTTAAGATCACTATGGAGGTGAAAAATGAGACTGTTGAAAACACAACAACATGAAGGTTACAAGCGTTAACAGGACTTGGTTACTGCATACCGTATACGGAGGCCAATGATGTCTACGATTGAAAAAACAAATATGTTATTAAATCTGCTAACGTTGCGGAGGAATAGAAATCTATTACAAAACAAATATGAGAGGCGTCGCAACATGTTGAAAAATTGCTTTTCACTGAATATCAGAAAAGCATTTATGCATAGTATCGTCTTATGGTCTTCCTTTACGTACAGTAATTAGGGTAGCTAGTGTTTTCAGCACCAGATGGCAGCTAAAGATTTCATGCTTCCTCCTGTTTTTCAAGAATGGGAATTATTTCATTCTAAAATTTCGTAACATCAATTTGCCGCTCCTTGGATGTTGTATCCGAGGGCAGATGTCCCCTTTCTCCCTCTCCCCAGCTGCGCCACATACAGAATCATGCGCAGTGCTTTATTATATTCAGCGGTGGTCTCAAACTGGAGGCCCTCGAAGCAATTTTATACGTCTCACCAATATATTTCAGTTGTATATTTGTTATAATATAGTGCTTATAAACTTCTATCTAAGCTGGTTATCATAAATTAAGGAAAAATCACAAAAATCACGATTACTGAAAAGGTTACATGTAGAATTTTATGAAACTTAACCACAATATACAACACATAATAAGGTATCAAATAACATAAAAATAAATTACCAGACAATTATGGTAGTATAGAAATTAGCACATTTTTAAAATGAACAAATCGAAGGTGTCAGTTTGCTACAGGAAAAAGTACCTTCAATATGGAATATGATCGCCTCTAGAAGCCATACATCACATACATCACATACATGTGTGATACTTTCAATTATGCGGTCTATCAGTTCCATAGGAAGCGAGAGCTATTGCTCTTGCAAAGCAGTTGCAAGCATGGCAAGGGTCTGAGGGGGCTCCATGCGCATAGTTTCCTGTTGAACATATCTACGATGCGAGCCCTGTGTGGTCTTGCGCTGTCGTGCTGTAACAGGAAAGCATCACCTATTGTGCCAGCTTAAGATTTCGTGCATCAAGGATGTCAAAGCATCAAGGATGTCATCTCTATAAACCTCAGCATTCACGGTTCCCCTTGGAAAGACATGGAGGTCTGTGCACCCACCCAAACAGATGCCACCCCAGACACAGACATTGCCTCTTCCGTATGCATCTCTTTTACGGAGACGGATGATAACGGGTTCCAGGTTCTCTCCATATCAAATAACACCTACTATCGCTTTCTCGACTAAGCCTGTACTCATCCGTAAAGAGAACAGTCCTCCACTGATCAGGCGTCCAGTGGACATGTTGTCGTGCCCACTGCAAACGGTCTCTCCTATGGCGTGACATGAGCGGCACGCAAATGGCTGGTCGGCAAGCAAATGGCTGGTCATACAGACCACCTTCGTGAAGCATTCTATGCACAGTTGACTATGACACCAATCTTCCGGTGGCTGCAGCAAGGCAGGATCTAAGAAGAGTCGGAGTAGCGGTTCTATTCCTTCGTGCACATAATGTCAAATATCGGTCATCGGCGCTTGTCGTAGCAGTTGACCGTCCTTGGCTGAACCTCCTAGATGCCGAATCTGTGGTTTGAAATTGCCTCCAAAGTCTATGAACCACAGAAGGACTCACATTTAGCTGTCTGGCTATTTCTGTTTGACTTTGCCTCTAGTCTCCCAATGGCTCTCCATCGTAGTTCTGCAGGAAAATTATGCCTGGAGGTCATTGTTACCAATTGGCTATCTGAGATTTCTGATGTAACCCTCACAATGAAATATGTGGGCTTGCTCTCAAACATGGACTTTTATGCTCTTCACAGATGACGTATTCCGAGTGCAGCGCCACTAATTTGCATATTGTGGTTTTACTCAGCTACTCTTACTAGGCAATGTATTCAAACTTTACACGATTTGGCTTATTTTTGAGGGAGTTATCGCTATTTTTGTGATTTGTCCTTAATTTATGATAACCAGTGTAGCACACATTCATTGGGATAGAAAAATTGTGTTGTATTAAGAAATCAGAGAAGCGGTAGCAAACATTTTAGTCAGTAGTCATTACATTCCAGCTGAAACCGAAGCTAGTGTTGGAAAAAAGCCAACAGCGCATACATAACGCATGTGTAAGAGCTCTCTGACAGATTCTCAAAAGAAGCTACAGGGAAAAAAGAACATTAACCATCGCATCTCAGGAAATGGAAGTTTAAATTATAAAAATTATAAACAGCATTAGAAACATATTGTTGCGAAAAATTCGGCGGTTGCGTCTGTATGTAAGCTTTCCGGCATAGCACTAGGGTTGCCATAAAATAGTGTATGGTAGGGTGGCGACTTTATCGCCCATTTGGCGACCAAATCGGCGATATCCCGTGGTCCAATCGGGAAGCTTCTAGAATAACTTCCTGTCGAGATATTTCTCGAAACGTGTGGAACCTAAGGAAAAGCTATATAAACACGCCGGCGTTGTGAGAATCGCTGCATTGTGAGAATAGCTGATTACTGTGAGTGCTAAGCTGCGCGAGAGTTTTGTGAACGGAAAGCGATCGAGATAGTGCTTTGCCGTGAAGCTACCTTTAGAGTATAGCTTGACAGTGTATTGGTGATTGTTCCACGGTGTTTATTATAAGTTTAGTGTTGCCGTGAAGCTACCTTTACAGTTACAGCCTGAAGCTGTGTTGCTGATTGTTTCAGCGTATTTCTTGTAGATTTTCGACGCTTTTAAAGGTAATTTTGGAACTGTGCTGTAAATAGTGATTCTTGTAAATAAATTGTGCTTTTTATTGTTTTTCATCATGTTTTCATCGGATACTCTCAAATCCACAAACCCGTATAACGCAACAATATGGATTGTGTTGATATACATGATTGCTACTGAATGAAAAAGGAATAGAATAAATACATTTATTATATCAGTTTGTGAGATCTGTCTCTGCTATTCCACATAAAACAATTCTAGATCTACAATGATTTTAGATCTACAACCACATAAATTCTAGATCCTGCAATGAACCTAGCGAATGCACAGGCGTGATTAAATACCAGCACAGAAGAAAAGTGGAAAGTAACCCTTAAATTAATTCAAAGTTTAACAGAAAGGCACGATCTTCGCGTTACAAAACACCATCAACTTGCGGTGAGAACTTAAACGTAGAATATAACTCAAGTCGAATTTAAATAGAATAGTGCTGGATTACCACGTTAAGTTTCACCTAACAGGTTGACTCACAAAAATCTAACAGGAGTGATAATAATCCGAAATGGCCGTAACAACGAAATAGCAACGAAACGTGCGCTGGCAGCGAAACACGGTCTGAATAATCTCAAAGCTTTACTCGTTCAAGTATTCACTTAAATTTACATCTTGGCGAGTAAATACAACGGGAAGCTGAGAGGTTCAAGTTTGATATGCAAAATAAAGGAAACCCTACAAGTTGAATGAAAAAAATATAGACTTTATATGCTTACATACCAGGCGGCATGACTAGGCTCAGGTAAACGTCGGTAGAATCAATAAATTTATTAGCCAGCCAACAGTGACGGAAGAGGGAGATATTTTTCAAGGAAAATGGGAAATTTAAGTACTCTGGTATTGCGCCAAATAAAATTGTATGCCTTATTTGTAATAAGGAAATATTCGTTTCAAAAGAATACAGCTTATGTCGACATTAAGAAACGAATCATAAAGAAAAATTTGAAATGTTGAAAGATAAATTGAGGGCAGAAGAGTTAGAAATTTTAAAATTTGGCTTACAACAACAAAAACAGAATATTTTTACAGATGCAAATAAATTCAAAGAAGTAAAAGTTCATGCAAGTTTGGCTCTCGCGCACATCGTTGCGAAAAGAATGAAATGCATTTAGTGATTGTGAATTCGTTACGGATTCTTTAATTAAGTCTGCTGAAGTTCTTTGCCCTGACAAATAACACTTACTTAAAAGTCTGTCGGCCAACACAGCAGCGGAATGTATTAGTGAAATCTTTAGGGATTTACGACGTCAGAAGCATTTTCAATAGCAGTTGATGACAGTGCTGACATCACAGATATAGCACAGCTTGCCGTTTTCGTAAGTGGTGTTACTGATGAATTTGAAGTAGTTTAAGAGTTTTGGAAAATAATTCCTATGAAAGGAAAGACCGTTGCGCAGAATATTTTTTCTGAAATAAAAACTATAATAGATGAATATAAATTAAATTGGCATAAAATGGTTGGATTTTTTAGCTGCTATGATGGTATGGAGTAAAATGGAATAGCGGTAACATTAAGAAAAATGGAGTAGCGGTAAAATTCAGAAATATAGCTGGAGGTGCAAAAATAAATCTATACACCTCTTAGTCCTGTCATATCGTACAGTAGTGAATACTTGCCAAAACAGATGAAGAATTTTCTTCTATTCTTTGAAAGAAAAACACTGCGAAAAATATATATTCCAGCTAGAGAAAATAATAAATGGAGAATTTTGTTTAACTATGAAATATATAGAACATACAAACAGCCCAATATTGAAGTTATCAAATCTTATCGTATCAGGTGACTTGGACATATTTTTAGATATGACAACTTAAAAAGGTGACCTTTGCAAGCGTAAAGGGTACCAGGAAAAGATTAAGACTTCGCGCAGTATGATGGATTGTGTGAAGGCAGATCTCAAAACTAAAAATCACCTTATTGATACGGCCTTGACCGGTGATAAGCTGTAGGGCACTTTAAGAAGAAGTTGGAGGTGAGGTGGTTAAGTGGAGGAGCTGTATTAAAACTTTTTTTTAATTTAATAAATGGAATCAAAATTTTCATAATGCGAAAAAAAATTTCATCGACGGACTACATAATTATACATGAATAATAAATTTAACATTTCTTGCTGATTTAACTGCTCATTCAAATGTTCTCAATAAAGACCTATAAGGAAAGGAGATAAATTGATCACTGGCATGTATGCTTCTGTTAAAGCTTTTAAAGTCTGTAGGGATTTACATTTATTTTAAATAACCAATTTAATTTAATTTTACGTACTTTCCTATAAGCCTTCATTTCCCTTAATTGTCAGTGCTAGAATATTAAAATTTCATAGCGTGCTTGAAGTAATGCAAATTCTACTTTAAGGAGAAAAGGTTGAAATACAAAGTTCTAGAAGGGAAAGTTAGAGGGTGTGGGCAAACACTGTGCTTTTGTATCGTGAGCTTCTGCTTAGTATTTATTGCTGGTTAACTTGGCGCAACAGCTGTTACTTTCCTGCCACTAGATTTTCAACGCTCTTTTAGGAAACAGGATAGTCTGAGCCCTGTAGCGTAATTCTACTACTTGTTAATATCTTCAGATTTTTAGTTTAGTTCTTGCTATTAGAGTTACTGCCCGAGTGATGCGTAGTTTGTTAGCGTAAGTCGACGCATTGTGAATTCTAAAAGTTGATAAAGGGTTCTTTTCACCCTTCTCCTGTGTGGTTCCTACGCACATCTCAGAGCTTACACTACAAGATAGACCAAAGTATCCTACAAGTTAAATTGCAAATATCGGGAACACAAATGAAAAAGTAAAAAAGTTCGCCTATTTTTTAATTCTTAAATCCAGCCCAAATGAAAAATCTCAATAATACATTAGAAAAGCAGCATTATTAGAACGCAGATTTATGGAACTTAATGATTTAGAGACCGATTTTAAATTGTTTCCATTACCAATAAAATAGGAGTAACGTACCAGAAAATCTGCAGATGGAATTAATTAATTTATTTGGGATTTATTCTTATTTACTGTTATTTACTATTATTTATTTACTTTGTTTGGAAGTACAATTATATGTGAACAGTTTTTCCGCAGTTGAAAATTAACATGTCTATCAGAAGCGGACCGCTTGACTGATAAGCATCTAACAATCCGTGATGAAAATAGTTCCCAATAATTTTTCGCCAAGGCTGCAAACATTATTAATCTCGAAGCGCCATCAAGTGTCAAGCTGTACTAAAAATTAGAGAAATGCATAATTGTTCACATACGCTCATATATATTTTTTCTGCATATGTCTGTCAATAAAAAATTTAATACGCAAAGGAAAGAGAATAGGTTTTCGTTATTTATCCTCATGTCATTTTTTGCTAGTGGTAAAGTTTTTGCTGAAAATTTCCTAAAGTTTTATAATTCTTTTAATTTTATGTTAAAAGGAAGCTATTTAGGGTCAGGTCAAAGTATCAGAATTATATAAAATAAATGTCAGTCCCAAAATTTAATATTTAGCTGCTAATAGAAAATACGTATGATAAATTTGAATTTTCCCTTTGCGTTATTATTTTTATTGATTTTGTATATTTTGCTAAATAGTTAGAATGTGAAATTTGAAATTAAGTTAAAATTTAGTTATTTATTTGAAATTTTATTAAAAAATTTGTGCCCCTTCCTCAGCTGCTTTCAGATCGTGGAAACTTCCGCATGCAATTTGAGTTTGAGACTGCTGATGTACATTATTATGTGTACTGCTTCATTTATATACAGCATTATGTGTAGTGCTTCATATATAAGCAGTCTATATTTCACTTACTGTATTTTTAATATTTTAGTATTAAAGAGTGTTATAATATTAAAAGTAGGACTTTTTTATGAAAATGGATTAATTATTCTCCCTTTATTTCTTATTGAAAAAGTTCATTCAGTAGACGTCCAAGAATCTGGAATGAATTAATGACATATAGGGTGTTTCAAAACACATGGGCAAAAATTTAAGTGGTGATAAAGATGCGTATAAAAATCCGTAAATACGCATGCACTGAAATCAGGCAGCACTATTAGCTGTTGCAAAAACCAACGTGTAAACTTGAAACGTGGTGCATAATGTGCAGGTATCAAGACTTGCACTTTCTATATATGCACAGTAGCAGTACAATCCTTCGTTCCGTAATACTCGCCAAACAATTGAGTGGGCACATTTTTGGAACGAGAAACCTCTCCTGTTTTAATATCCAGGCGATCTGCCACCTCTTTGCAGAATGTCCTCTACAACGTTTGGCGTCCCTACACTCCTGCCACGCCCTGTATCATGCATGCCGGTGACAAATGATCCCGTTTCATACAGGCACCGATGCAATCGCTCGAATATTTTTCGTCTGGCACGTGTCTTCTCCGGAAACGCTGCCTGTACAGCCTTTCAGCTTCTCGAATATTCCCATTCGCAAGACTGTAAAGTGACAATTGACGGAGGACGCGAGCATCACCCCTCTACCATAGTGGTTAATTGGCATAGCACCGCGTCCCCTTGTCTAGAGCACCCAAAGATGGTATGGGGAAGGGTGAGGGCCCACACGCCCCCCTTCACCCAAGTCGTCGATTTCAAATAATGTGAAGGTTTGTAGAGTTTATCTATTACAATCTCGTGGTAAATATCATATGTAACGGTTATCTGTACAAAAGTTTTCCCATGAATTTATTTTTTTGCTTCGTTAATCATCCGTTTGTATAAAGCCGTTTCTTTTTGAAAAATGATGATAGCGTTAGACTCAATATTATTCGTCCTTTCTTTTTTCAATCGTCTTCTCAGCGCGCGGCACTTTTCCTGTTGTATGGGTACCTCACTTTTCCACTAATGCAGCTTGTTAATTTGTTTATTAGTTCTTAAGGGGAGGTGTTCCTCACAACCTTCATGTAAAGAAGTCATAAGATCATCCGTAAAATGCTCTATGTCTGCTGTAGATCTTATATTACTTCGGCGCCTGTGGAATGTGGAAAGTCGTAATTTTATTATTCTTGTAAATGATCTAATCTTTCTTCCTGACAAGTAATATCTTTTGATATAAGTCGTAGTGATAGTTCTATCTATTTTGTACGTTAGGTAATTATGGTCCGACAAGCTAGTATCTTCGGCCACCATCCAATCTTGTATAAGTGTAACTGCGGGCGACGTACAAACGTAAGGTCTAACCAACCTGATACATACATGTTATCAAACGTTGGAAGAGCATTGCTGTATTAATTACAATTAAGTTATTTGCAGTGAGAAGTCTTCAAAGTTATGACCCTTGGGGTCTGTATTGGCATATCCCCAATTTATACTACGGGTGTTGAAGTCAAGAGGATGTTAGCTATTTGTACTGCTTTAGTAAACTGTCCATGACTATGGCAGCTGCATTTATTTCTGATGTGGGTAGCTGCATTTATTTCTGATGTGAAAACCATACAAGAATGCATATCCGCCTTTTTCCTGATTACTGTACTTTGACATGCATTCTGAAATCCGCGCTAGAAATGACGATGTGTAAGAAAACTGGCGCTTTATGCTTTTCATTATAACGCCGTCTAGAGGTTTACCGTTTGCCCTCTTCCCATGCGTTGTATGGTAAAAATTGCTTCCTTAGATGCTTTCTATAAGCTCTTAAACTTTGCCCATGAGTTTCGGAACACCCTGTATACCGAGGTACCACTGTAATTGGATTTTGTGATAGTTACGTTATGGCAATGACAGCAGCTATACTGTGCTTTGAATCTTAATGATTTGCATTTAATCTATACATGTATATGTTTGTAATTTCTGCATTTTAGTTGTCTTTGAGGATGATAGACGCAACAACCGCCCACAAAGAGCCGATTGCTGGACACCTGATCAACTTCCTGGTAATTGCATTCGCTTAACAAATTGCCAAGCCTTGCGCCTTACAACTAACTATAACCGTCTACGTCGTTATTTCTGTGGCTTCGAAGGAGAGGAACCGCGGGTTTGTTGCCCTCTTCCCAGAGAGCACGTTCGCATTATTCCTGATACAACAACAACAAGGAGGCCTACACCCACCAGAAGAAGGACCACAACTAGACGGCCCATCACCACAAGTCCTCCGAGAAGAATTACTACTCCACCTCCCGTGACTACAGGAGTATTAGAAGAGAGAAGTTTTGACAAACCAAGCTTCCTACCTAACAGTAAGTTCCGACTTCGAAAATATTAATAATTTTTCCTTAGCTGTCATAATGCAGTATAAAGTCCGAAATCCGGACATCCAGTATAGAGAATGATCTAGTATCTGTACCTCAAGCTCACTAGCCAATAAATAAATAAGTATAATAAAACAATGAAAGGACTCCAATAACACTCCACTTATACACTGACTACCAATAACTATTTGGACACCTATGCAAATGACGATATCTGTGGTCCTAAGGTACGTCACGGACTCCGCCGGTATATATCGTGTAGGAAACAGCATCGGCTTTAGTCGCATGCAAGATGCCTCGCAGTTCGGAGCTCTCTGATTTCGAGAAAGGTATAATTATCGGGTATGAAAAATGTGGCCGATCCTTAAGGGACATATCTAAGGATCTGAAGTACACAAAATCGACAGTGGCTTATGTGATTAAGAAGTGGAAGGTGAGCGGGGATTGTCGGAACGTGCCCCGAGTCGGCAGACAAACGAAACTGGGAGATAGAGACCGACGAGTGCTGTCCAGAGAAATTCGGAAGAACCGCACCCAACCGATGGCCCCCATCCGCGAGGAGTTTCAGCAGGCATCCGGGAGTATTGTTTCAATGAATACTATCCGTAAGGAAGCACATTTGCTTGCTTTTCATGGTCGTGCTGCTGCCCATAAGCCTTTGATCACAAAGTCCAACCGCGCTGCTCGGTTAATGTGATGCAAAGCACATCGAAATTGGACCGTAGATCAGTGGAAACGGGTTCTTTGGAGTGACGAATCAAGGTTCACCCTTTACGGTTCGGATGGCAGGGTCTGGGTCTGGCGTCTACCTGGAGAACGTTTCCTGCCAGAATGCATTGTGCATACAGTCAACTTTTATGTCTTCTCCAAACCGAGTTGAAGAAAATACCACTAGCTGTCATACAAAGACTTGTGGAAAGTATGCCCCGGAGGGTCCACGCTGTAATTGCCTCTCATGGAGGCTCTACCAACTATTGATTTTGAATAAAGTTAGTTTTTCTTTTCTATCACAGGTGTCCAAATACTTATTGGTAGTCAGTGTATAATCTAGGAAGGAAGAGTACAATATTCAACAAAAGGAAGCAGGTGTGCCGAAAACACGATTTTTCTCCCTACTAACTGTGATTTCTCAATTTTATGCTTTCAGGCATCTGCTGATTAAGAAGTCAGTCACAACGTAGCGAGTAACAATACACAGAGAAAAAAAAGGGACAGTTCTATATTTCCCGTTCTAATGGCCCGATTGAGGAAATTCAAATTGCGTTTTCCATGACTCGAAAACGCGACTTAGGATATATATTAGATTTATGTATAGCTTTGTTCTAACCTGGGTATTTTGACACAAAATCGGACTTTTTCTGAAATAACATATAATTTTTTTCCATATTTCGATTTTATGACTCAAATTATGCCTAAATATTAAATTTTGTAATTTTTGGTGAGAAATTTATAGAGAAATCTAAAAATTTATCTTGGTGCATTTTTTTTCAGTTAGCGCCAAGAATAATTCACTTTGCGAACTTCTTAATTTTTAGCAGCATATATTTTCCTTTCCTTTTTCTTTATTGTCCAAGAAGGGAAAAAGTCATCGTCCACACTTTCAAATAATTTTAAGAGTGCGAAAACCATATTTTCGTTATTATCGCTTATAAGCTAAATTTCAAAACACGCCAAACTGTTAATTCACGTATATCTTAGAAAAGTTTGAATAAAAAACTCTAATTTTTGGCAAGTATGTTACAAATACATCTACTTTAAGAAGATGGCAAAACTTTTATAGGTTATAATTCAAAATTTTTTAAAAAAAATTTATAAAAACTATTTAAAAATACAAATTTAAAAAATAAATCATAAAAATAGACGAATTTTATTTGGACTGAAAATAAATCTCGAAATATGAAATGAAGACTCAAATAAGTTTAAGAGAAAAAAGAGATTAATAAATTTATACCAAATTCAATTAATACTGAGAAACTAAAATTTTGAGAACTAATTTTTTAAAAAAGATTTTTACAAAATTTGGCAGTTTGGCTTAATTTGAGTTGTAGAATCGAATGATGGGAAAAACTTGGCATGTCAATTCAGAAAAAGCTCGATTTTCTGTCAAAATACCTATATTAGAATAATACTATTTAAAATCTAATACATATCTTAAATCGCACTTTTGAGATATGAAAAAGGCAAGTCGAATTTCGTCAATCGTCCCAGTAGAACGGGAGATATAGAACTGTCCCTTTTTGGCGGGATGTTCATTGTTGACATTTAAACATTAGCTTTACGTGCAATACGAATACATAAGGTATGTCTAAAAAGCATCGGACCTTGAATTTTCTCATCCAAAGCAGTGATGCTAGTTTGGCGCCAACGTGCACAGTGGAAGAGAACAGCTCAGTGCGCATGCTTGAATATTTTCTCTGCGCTCGAGAGTGCCAGTTGCTGCCTGCTTGCCGCCGAATGAGATGCTGTTATAGTATATGTTTTGTCGACTTCATTATAAACTATTATAATCATTTGTTGGATTATTTTTATGGTTTCTTTCAAAGATAATTCAAAAGTCGCGAGCTTTTCTTGCTTCCCTAAATTCCTACCAGTTCGTAGAAGTATGTCTGCAGTTTATATGATCTAACTCAGAGAATTATTGGAGTCTTGCAAAAATGACTCATCACGTAACTGAAACTAATAGTGAGTCGTGTTTTTAAAATAATTTTGGTTTGGCACTATTGCCTCAGTCTTCTCGAGTTTGCTCTTATAACAGTATGAAGAACAAGTTTCGAATTCCCTCTTATTATAGCGTGTTTTCGGTCTGTTTTATTTTAGCATATATATTGGTGTGATATTACCTTACAAATTGTATTTATTCTTTCAGACTGTGGGACAACGAGGCACACGACGACTAGAATAGTTAATGGACGAGAGGCAGATAAAGGAAGCTGGCCGTGGATGGTAAGCGTGTTACTGTTATTTGGAAATAATTCGCAAGGATATAAGGAATTCTTCTGACAATCCTACATGTTGATCATGTCTTTTTTCTTTTCTTTTCTTTTCTTTTCTTTCTTTTCTCCCCCCTCCCAATCTCCAAAGATCTGTATCTTAGAATAATTTAAATGGAAAATCTCTCTTACGGATCTCTGATCAGAAGTTGAGTCTCCCAAAGCATGAAAAATTAATTATTGATTACAGAAAGGATTTCAATGAATAAAACTAGTGTTATGGCATTGCAATCTATTTTTAAGTCTTTTTTTTCAGGTGAGTTTTGAGATAAGGGACGTAATTTTTTCGGTCCAGAAATTCAAAGTGAGTTCAGTGAATAATCACAAATTACAGCTCCCACAGCACGTTTTTATTATTTTTACAACGACACCTGTCTGTTTGTGCGTGACGATTTTTTTCGGTGCGAGGAACATGCAAGCATACAAATTCTTCTTTATTTAATTGGTTTGGTTTATGTGATTATGGCACAGCCTCGAGGGCTATCTTCCTAAAGGGAGGGATGCCTTCGTGGAGGACTTTCTAAGTGAAACTGGCTCATATACACATGGGAAAAACCACGAAAACGCCCATGCAGCTAACTGCTTGCGGAATTCGAACCTCAGACCGAACTACCAGTACTTAGCGACTTTATCGTTCGGCCGCTGGTGGGTCTTCTTCATTATTTAATAGCAGAGATAAATTTCTTCGTGATGCCAGCACGCAACATAACGGATCAAAGTAAAATTGTATTCGCCAGTTTTATGCAGTCAGTAAACTGAAATATGATATTGATCGTACCGCCTCTGTACGAATCCAACAGAATGTATGTTATCGTAAAAGAAATATCTTTGCCGAGAACTCTGATATCAATAAAAATGAAGACACTTTTGGGAAAACAATCGTAATTAAAGAAACTAAAATTGATGAAAGAGAAAAACTTAGTAGATACATACGATGGTTACAGCAGTAATTTAACAAAAAATAGTGAAACACTTTTGTGTAAACTTATAGAATATAAAACTTCGACTGAAAAGAATCTGGTGTCGAATGCATGAGCCCATTTGCACAATGCGCAACAAGCAACGGCGATGTGACTAGTGGAATTCTGAATTTAAGATAATATAATCACCCTGTGCACAAAGTGAGTTGAAACAGATTCCGCTGCAAATTTCAGAAATGAGCATTTTAAAGCTGATGTAATTTCTGTTGTTAAATAATGGTGTAATGCTTGTTTCGTAATTAAAGCAAACTCCACTGGAACACAGCAAACTTTATTTATTAGATCAATTTCATAACTGCAACATATAAGTCGAAGAAAAGGTAACATCAAACATTAACAGCCAAAACGTATTCTATCTCTTTTTAAATTAAAAATCATTATCTTACTTCGTGCGAGAACCGCACGCAGCTCTCGTGTTGGCGTTTCAAACATTGCCATTTATTAACAGATATATTTCAAATTCAACTATTTTAAAAGTTTAAGATTATTATTGCAACAATATCTAAAGCTGTTACAATCTCTCCCCCAACGGAGAAACTTTTCCGAAGAGAAAAGTTCTTGAACGCGACTTTCTCATTAATATTAAGAGAAGGCAAATAAGATTAGAGTTAAAAACCTCACTTTCTGGACAATGCAAATGCATTTCAGAACACTTATTAATCCCAGTTTCAACAGACACAGCACTAGAAAATGATACAGATGAATCAGCATTTTCTTGAGATTTTGTTGAAGTACATTTATCTGATTCACCAGAAGATTTTTTTAATGTCAGAATCGTTTCTAACAATATCATGATCCGAATTAACCACACACATTTTTGTTTCATCTTTTGGAACTGAAATGTTCTTGTTCTCAAGTCAAATGATGTCAGCTGCTTATCAGTTATTTTCCGGTCAGACTGCTCTCCGCCAATGTCAGAAGATTTTAAAGGCTCTTCTGCCTCTTCATCAGTTAGTTTAATTTTTCTAGATGTCTTTTCACTACTGTCAGCAGGTTTTACCTCTTGCTCTTTCTCTCTATCAGTCACTACACGCTTTTTTTCTTGTTGCTTATTATTACCACCAACAGAATTTCCAGTATTTTCAGATGATTCTGCCTTTACAGTACAACATTCAGAAATTTCTGATGCAGATGCCTCAACTTGAGCAGCATTTTTATCAAAAGATCCCATCACTTCCTTTTCTTTACCATCAGACATTACGTCAGCATTACTGCAAGATTTATTGTTTTGCACAACAGAATGAGTACTATCATCAGCATCTAACACTGTGGAATGGATTTTCTTCGTTTTAATTGATTCTTCAGATGACTTCATCACACATTCTGTTGAATCAACAGCTTTTACTGGTACTTTAGAAACATTTTCAATACACTGAGAATTGCTTTTAATGTCTCTTTTCACAGAATTCTGTTCTTTTTGCTTAAGGATATCTATTTTGTTTTTAGTATCTGTTTCACAATTCTGATTCGTTATCTCAGATTTTGTATAGATGCCTTCCCAGTTTAGTTCAGGAGCACTGACTTCATGCTTATCATTTTGAGTACATACAGGACTACAGTTTATGTTAGATTTTAATAATGTATCTGTTACTTCACATTCAGCAGCACTTTTGATGTCAGTGGACACTTGTGCACCACTAAAATTATACTTACTCAAATTATCAAAACATGTACCACTAAATGAAAGCTTTTCGTTGGCATTTATATTTTTACAAGAATTAGAATCCAGTTTTGATTTTTTATCATGAGTTACAGATTGAATAACACTGTTCTGAAGACCAGCCATGGGGTTATTATCACACATGTTCTGTAAGGCTTGCAAATGGGAGAAGCCTGAAACTTGTGATGGTCTGTCATCATGCTTGTAAGCTATATCTCCATATTGGTTTAATAATTTACTGTTTTTAACTTCAAATTTCACTGACTTCCGAGCATGTTCATAACTTCCTTTAACAGAATCATCTTTCACCATAGATAAATGTTTCTTTTTAAATGGCCGTGGTACTTGAGGATTAATGTTCATACTAGGGTTTTCTACATTAGAACATTTGTCATAGAGAGGATTTTCTACAACACTTTCTGGATGAATACTTCTCAGAGAATCACTTCTTTTGGAATCAGGAAGTAATGAATTTTTACTATCAACAGAAAGAGGCCCAGTACTAGAATGATTATTAGTCACTGATGCACTTTGTTTGATTCCATCAGAAGTCCGACAAGATATGCTCAAGTCCATTGGTACTTCATCATTGCAACTATTTTGGTGAATATTTGAATGAAATCCATCGCTGCATTTTAAAAGATTAGACTTTTCTGAAACATTGCACAAAACATCAACTTCATGATTCACAGCAACAGAACGGTTTGGATCTACGTGCTCTTTATTACTTGGTAATGAATCACTGGAAATTAAACTACATTCAGATTGAGCAGCAGCTAGTTTCTTTTTTTCATTGCTCCATTTCTCATACAATTTTATTTTCCCAACTTTGAATTTGCTTTCTTTTTCTCTTTTCGTTTGAGCTCTAGTAGTCACAACATTAACCTGATGAGAGTGATTTTGAGGTTCTTTTTCTTCATTCAGTAGTGCAGCAGTTCGGTTGCCTAATAAATACCTTCCTTTGTCGAGTTCGTTTCCAATAATGGCAGCCTTGGTTATTACATGTCCGAGATCGCAGTTTAGTTCGACTTCAGCCAAGGGTAAACAGGTTGGATTTAAATCTAATGGTTGTTGCACCCACACTTTTTCACCTGTCAGCATTTCTGGCGTGATGTATTTACGACAAACTATATCAATACTAGCACCTGAATCTCTTAATATAGGAATTTTGTAGCCATTTACGTATCCAATACTAGTATAAGGTAACAGAAATTCATCGTCCGGTCTTGAACTAATTCTGTTTAGATTAGCAGAAGATTCAGTACTATTCTTAAGTTTTGGACACTGAGGTCTTAGATGCTGATAGGACCCACAGTGGTAACATTGCAGTGACTTTCGTTTTTCATATTTATCATCTGGACGTGGACTACTAGGTTGATAGATCTTGCTTCCCGAATTAAACTTTGAAGGCCATTTATTTTCAGCATTATTTTTATCATCGGAATTTGTTTTACTTTGAGTTTTTGGATTGTATTTCCCTTTCCGCCGATCGGCTGCAAGATTTTTTTGGAAGTTTCCACGGACGTTTTCGTAGGCATCAAGTTTTTCGGCTAATTTCTTGGACGAAATCATTTCTACCCATTCGTCAAGAAAATGATCTCGAATTTCAGGAGGGACTCGACGCTTAAGCTGATCAATCACCATCAAGTCCAACAACTGTTCAAAACTCTCAACTCCCAAACCAGTTACCCATTCCTTGCAATAATTTTCTAATTCATAGCTGAAATCCACCCATGTTGATTCGGTACTTTTTTGATGCTTCATGAATTTCTGCCTAAACCTTTCAGGACTTAATTTAAAACGCTTTAGCAATAAAGTCTTCACATGTTCATAATCTTTAGCTTTATCAGAGGGTTCTCTAGCTATTATTTGTGTTACTTCGTAAGGAAGTAGTCCTAGCAAATGAGATACAAATTCTTCTTTATCAATTTGAGCCCATTCTGCTTGCCTTTCAAACAGTGATAAATATAGACTGATATCTCCTTCTTTGTCGTCAAATTTCTGCATCAGATGTCGCAATTCCGTTTTCGCCCGGACCTGTCCGGTGGTTTGAGACTTTATCTCAGCTTCAAGTTTTAATCTCTCTAAATCATATTGTTCTTTCCTTCTTCGTTCCTCTACTTCTTCCTGTCTCCTACGTTCCTCTACTTCTTCCTGTCTCCTACGTTCCTGTACTTCTTCCTGTCTCCTACGTTCCTCTACTTCTTCCTGTCTTCTACGTTCCTCTACTTCCTGTCTCCTACGTTCCTCTTCCTGTCTCCTACGTTCCTCTTCCTGTCTCCTACGTTCCTCTTCCTGTCTCCTACGTTCCTCTCTTTCTTCCCTCTCTTTTCGGTCCTCTATTATCGTGTTTAAGACTTCTTTGACGAATACTTCGTCATAATCTCTGCTCTCAATAATTTTCTGTTTCAGATCAACTATTTTCAAATCAGCAGTCACCTGAACACCTAGTTCAGTTGCGAGATTCTGCAAATCCTCCTTACGAGCTCTTCCTAAGAAAGACATTTTTTTCTACTTCTTAAGTTTACGAACACCCTGTTCTTTACGCTTCCTCAAAATAGCTCAACTTAATTGCAATAAATAAATAAAGTGCTCTGGCAACAAGGAATTAAATGCACTTGTTTAAATGCTCAGAATAAGCAATACCACATTTATTCCGAACAACCTATGACTGTTACCATCAGTTGATATGCAGTGATGCACCATAAAATAACATACAATAATTTACGACTCAAATATATATGTAAAAATGCAAGATAAACTTGAGTATTAAAGTTCAATGATGAACACTTCAAACTATCGAAGTCCAATGATGGACACTTCAAACTAAGTCCAATGATGGACACTTCAGACTAAGTCCGATGATGGACACTTCAAACTAAGTCCAATGATGGACACTTCAAACTAAGTCCAATGATGGACACTTCAAACTAAGTCCAATGATGGACACTTCAAACTAAGTCCAATGATGGACACTTCAAACTAAGTCCAATGATGGACACTTCAAACTAAGTCCAATGATGGACACTTCAAACTAAGTCCAATGATGGACACTTCAAACTAAGTCCAATGATGGACACTTCAAACTAAGTCCAATGATGGACACTTCAAACTAAGTCCAATGATGGACACTTCAAACTAAGTCCAATGATGGACACTTCAAACTAAGTCCAATGATGGACACTTCAAACTAAGTCCAATGATGGACACTTCAAACTAAGTCCAATGATGGACACTTCAAACTAAGTCCAATGATGGACACTTCAAACTAAGTCCAATGATGGACACTTCAAACTAAGTCCAATGATGGACACTTCAAACTAAGTCCAATGATGGACACTTCAAACTAAGTCCAATGATGGACACTTCAAACTAAGTCCAATGATGGACACTTCAAACTAAGTCCAATGATGGACACTTCAAACTAAGTCCAATGATGGACACTTCAAACTAAGTCCAATGATGGACACTTCAAACTAAGTCCAATGATGGACACTTCAAACTAAGTCCAATGATGGACACTTCAAACTAAGTCCGGAATAGTAAACTGAGTTTAGAACACAGAAAACTTTTGCACAGTTATACTAAAATTTGCAACGATGCAAAACACATTTTCGTATGCTTTTCTGCAGTGTTTAAAATCAAAATTCGTTCAAATAACTTTATAATATCGTTTGAAATTGGGAATAAAGAAATGCTATACCTTGCTTTCCAGGAGATGTGCTTTCATTTCAAAAGCACGCACGATTATTCTATCTCGCCGGTGCCTCCAAAAATAATTAAGACTGTAATGCTTGTTTCGTAATTAAAGCAAACTCCACTGGAACACAGCAAACTTTATTTATTAGATCAATTTCATAACTGCAACATATAAGTCGAAGAAAAGGTAACATCAAACATTAACAGCCAAAACGTATTCTATCTCTTTTTAAATTAAAAATCATTATCTTACTTCGTGCGAGAACCGCACGCAGCTCTCGTGTTGGCGTTTCAAACATTGCCATTTATTAACAGATATATTTCAAATTCAACTATTTTAAAAGTTTAAGATTATTATTGCAACAATATCTAAAGCTGTTACAATGGAGACTCTGTTTGTATGTATGCCTGCTCCGCGCATTTCGGAAAAACGGCGACAGCTACAGCCACCGAATTTTGAACACACGTAGTCCTCCATCCGAACATGTGCACCTCAAAGCCAGAATTTTGAATTTCGAATTTGTTTTTATTTTGTTTCATATGTAGAATAATTAGGTTTATTATGAAGCAGGAGATGTGAAAAGATGTGCAGTGCCTTCGCCGAGACTCGAAACTGGACCTCTCGAATACACTCCGAGTGTTCTACCATTACACCACGAAGGCATGCTGGAAGGAGGAAGGAAATACCATATATACTCCCCCTTTTAAAGGGCGACTGGGGTTAGGGACCAATCTCTAAAACCTGGTGGTGACGAATTATTTTCCACCATCTTTTATTTTGGTCGCCATTTTAGAGTCATTAGGTTATTTTGAATCAAGTGATGTGAAAAAATGTGCAATGATCTCCCCAGGACTCGAACCTAGACCTCTCGAATGCGCTACCATTACACCACAAGACAAATTAAAGAAGGAGTGAGAAAATACCTTACACATATTTTATATGAATTTAATGAATTTTTGATTAACAAACTCAGCGATCTGAAAGCGAGCAATAGTAACATTGCTAGGAATAAAACATTTTTATCTCCAGAGCACCAAACGGTTGCTATTCGGCAAAGTGTAAGGTATTAATCCTTGAATTTTATTTAACAAACTCGGCTATTTTAAAGCAGTGTGTTGCAACTTTCCGAAATAAAATACTTTTAACTTCCACGCGTCAACACATTGCACTCAGTAAAGTTTAGGGTATTTAACTTTCAAATTTAATCTGATATTGATTGACAAGGCTAAGTGATTTAAACGCTATAAAAGTAGTTCTTAATATTTTTTCTGATTTCTATTTGATTGGTTTAAATAAAAATGCTTTTAAATCATGAGGTTTCTAATTAGAAATATTAAACATTTTTATGAAATGACATTAGCCTGAACTCATTAAAATCATTACACATGTTTTATGCCCTTTTAATATATAACCGAAATGTAAGAACATAATAAATCAGTTTTAAAGCAACTAATGCGCAATTTACTTACATATGAGAACAAAAAACAGAGCTCGCCGAGCCGGGATACATACATATAAACGTTTCGTGAGATCAATTGCAACAAAAAAGGGAGGTGCACAACAACATGTTATAGCAGTTCCATGCATAAAATTTTAACGTTTTACGACTGGTCGTTTTTTGAGTTATGAGAGACATGCAGTTTCAGCTCGATAAAATTTTGTACGGTTCTCATATTCAGCAAAAGGAAGTCATTGCAAAAATTGATTTGCACTTGATGCTGTGTAAGATTCATCTTTATTCTTCTTATTTTTTCTAAAAATATTCTTTTTTCTCTTTTAGGCTGTAGTCTTTGTAGAGAGAAGAAATGGTAACAAAAGCCCTGACTGCGGTGGCTCCCTAGTCACCAACAGGCATGTAATCACAGCTGCTCATTGTGTTGTAACCGGAAGAGGCAACACCCCGTAAGTTCCTGATTCACATAAGTATTATATTACTATAGTCAGTTTCGTAAAAGGAACATTATTCGAAATGGAGAAGTCGTGCATTGTAATAAGACTGTCGAAGAAACGATTGTGTTGCGTTCTGGTTTGCTATATTTTCTGAAAAGCTTACATGGATTTCATTCATGTACACAGTGCTGTTCAAACTTTGTCAACTCCCGGAACCCTTAAAACTATAAGATTTTTCTCGGTACCCCATCTCAGCCTTAAAAAATCTGTATTGAAATGATATTTAAAGTACATCAATATGTTATAGGTACTCTATGTAAAAATAATTTTAAAAAATATTGCATTTTTATTAAAAGATTTTAAGATTAATTGGCAAGCCTGATTTATCGTAATGCTCGAAAGGTTTTCTTTTTATCCAATCATACTTAGTTTTTTTCTTCGGGAAAATATTTTTCATAGTTTCTTTCAACTGAAAAATATGCTCCATTATATAATTTTTAACACTATAAGGTATTTCACCCGCCTTTTCGAAGGCCTTCGTAGTGTAGTGGTCAGCACGCTCGACGCGTAAATGAGAGGTCCGTGGTTCGATTCCCGGCGAAGGCGTTGCTCATTTCTTCAGTTTCCATGTTCCGAAAAATTCTAAACTGTCTCTGCAACGCTATTGTTATTACTGTACTAATGTAATTATTTTACATTAAAAAACTGTTTAGTTTTGCAAAACATTATAATTGATTATCTTTGACATATGATGACGACGTGTTAAGTTTTAAAACTAATATGTAACCAAATGTATCTTTATATTTTTTAGTTGTTTAACACTAGTCAACTAGTGGGAATGCTTTATAATTTACCTTTCAAGCTTTTATTTTCACTCGCAGAATCCCGGGGTTCCGCGGAACAGTTCTCTGATGTCTAGAGTGGTTATAATTAAAGTTCCACTTTGAAATGGTCATAAAAGGGAACCTACTCGACCACCAAATGTTATCAAACTTGGTAATCGTGTAAAGGAGGTCATGGGAATTTATTTTCTGCCGGAAAAAAGAGCTAAAAAACTCACCACCAGGGAGGAATGGGGCTATGTGCAATATTGTTAAACGAAATAAGGATTGGAATCTAACTTAACCTTTTGTTACACGAGTTTAACATGTTGTATACCCTTAAAAACATTGACCTAAATATAATTACCATTTAAAATCGATAAAAGTCGAATATACCATTCGTGTAACGGAGAAATCCGTCCGTGAAAACCACAAATTAACGATTAGAAAATGTGAGATCGCAAATCACTCACAAAAGTGTGCGCATTCCAAAAATCGTTTTTTTTACAGATCACTAATTTGTGATTTTTCAAGCTTAAATTCAGCCGTAAAACATGAAGAAGTGCTTTTAATCGTATAAAATCGTTTCAATCGCTAAAATTGTCTTATGTTGTTTTAAATACACTCAAGTAGCGAAGGCTCATTGGTAACTCGAATAGTGCCTTCTTTTAAAAGAAAGAGTTAAATAAAAATATTATTTTAACCTTCTTACGACTTAGTCATCTGCTTTGGTCTTAAACGACAACTCGCTTTCAAATCTAGTAGGGTCTTCCAGGCATTGAGATAAACTTCTAGATATAGCAGAATCGTATATATTGCCTTTAAATCACAATTAACGTACTAATAGGAGAGATTTCGTATCCATGACTAATGCTCATGAGACGTTTCCTTTGTGCTGAGAGCAGCAGTTTCTTTATTTTAGAGCAGCAGCTATTGTGTACCATGTTCTAAGCGTTGTTGAGAAAATTCCTCAGGTTGACCTGCCTCTACTGAAGATGAAATCTCCTGGAATCCCTGGAAAGAATTATAATTTTTCATACCTAGTAGCTTTCGTGAAACGTCACGCCACTACTCGCGAGAAACATAATCGGCATTTAACTTTTAACAATTTAACTGAGCATTTAACTTTTAACAATGATGTATTAATTTTAGCAAACGTATTTCACTATTAATTCAGAAAAGCTCTCGACTTGGAATGTTTCCAAAGAAAAAAAACTTTGCCTTCGTTCAAGAGGTCTAATCATAGATGCATGCAATATGAAAATTAACAAATGGTGCATGAAAGCAAGCTTGAGCCAGTCGAATACAATAGAAATTCCTTACGTAAACCTCTATCACATATGTTTCCGCTACGCGGGACTGGACGTCGAAAGGGACAATTCTCAGAACCCTCACATTTCCAGGAAGCCCACGTATCTTGGTTACCATTTTCACTTACTACAAAGATTTGAACGCCAAACAATAATCTATTGTCGCTCAAACTGGGATCATGTGATCCTTCAGAAACAGAACTTTCGTCTGATTGGTTGATCTCTACCTGGAACAGAGCTCCAGCTGAAACATTTTCGAGGAGGTTTCAAAAAATACCTCGTAGCCGGTACATCGTTTCCGTAACCAGGCGGAACTTCATTTCCACCGGACCTGTTTTCTCTAAGAATCCTCCCGTTTAAACCAGTGCTATCAGAATCTCGTTTCTCAGAAAAGTCCCGTATTTCTTTTATTCAAATTTCAACAGACTCAAAACGCATCTCTTTTATTGCACCGAAGCTAGTTTCGAGTTATTGATGAAAGCAGTTCAAACATAAATGGGATTTTGTACTACTGCTTATATACGGCAGAAGCGAGTAAGCGGATGCCAGGAAAAGGCTTTAATTTCAGCTTGCATGTATATCATCAACTTTCAGTCAAGACGAAGTATTTTTTTTTACCTTTCCATGTGTGATGTACTGAATATTAAATTTCCTGCATTTGTTATAAATTCTTCTTTTTTCCTCTCTCTCTTAGGATGGAAGCTCGGTTATTGAGCGTGAGATTAGGGGCTCATGATCTGAGAAAAGAGCGTGAGCCGGGTGCCGTGGACGTCAACGTAGAATCCGTGCGAAGACATGAACAGTTTGATCCTCGCACGTACCGTAACGACATTGCTGTTCTAAAGTTAGCCCGCAGCGTTCCTTTCACGGAGACAATTGCCCCTGTTTGCTTGCCTTATGATAGCTTAAGAGGTCAGAATCTCACTTTAAAGACTGCTTTTGTCATCGGATTTGGAACGACGTCTTTTAGTAAGTATATTTATATCTGTATAGAAGAAAAACGACAACTTCTTTCGTTTACTGTTTTTTAAACTGAAAGATTATTAACAGCTTACACTGACGGCAATGAAATGTTAAGGGGAAATGCGTATGGGGAGGTGTTAAGATCGATTTAATGAAACTTATTTTTGATCAGTTATCCTTAACTTTTTTTCCCTATTCTAAAAAGAAAGCAGTCATAAAAAAGCTCTAACCATCCTTTGGTGCTAGTTTTAAAAGAGTATATAGAGAAGATTCATATATATATATATGTAAGAAAAATAAAGAATATGTAGAAGATTAAATTAGCAACGTAAATTTCCCTTCTCGATTCTAAAAATAGTAACCTCTCCTTCCACTGCGTCATTTCTAAATTCATCCATGTCATATGACTCTTACATAATTCTGGTGATGTAAATGGAACTGAAACTCAAGCAGCCAGTAATAATTTTACAGAAGTATTAACTATCCAATCAAAATGCATTGAGAACCAAAACTAACTCTGCCAGGACTGAGTGCTCGGTGCATATTCTTGGCAAACATCTGCGTGAACTCCTTAAATCCTGATCTGGAACAGGGAGCTGAATGCAGCTATGTTCTGTGGTAGTAGGCTGTGATTCAGTGGTAGAATAACTGCACTTGAAAGGGATTTAAAATCCTCTTTTATTAAATCACTATTATTTACAAACCACTTCCCACCTCGGGAAGGATACAGAAAGTAAAGACTACACTTGGGTCTAAAATGAACAATCAAATAATTTAAACTAAAACTAATTAGAAATTAAACAATCGTCGCTCACAGAGCTATAACGCGAAGTTGGCCTCTAACTAAATGGTGCGTAGCAAGATTTACTAATACTGACGCACTTGGATTTATTTCAATAAGCAATCACGTAAAGCGTTATGGCTTAGAATTTAACTGCTAGCTAGTCAGGAGAATGTCGAATAGAATGATCGTGGTCTGAGACTAAAAGCTCTCTCACTCTGAGAGGTTTCTACCTTTCGTTTAAATAGTCGTTGGCTCCACTTCAAATTAGCATAAAGCTGAAAACGCGCGCTTCTTCTAACGGGAAGTTGAAAATGAGAAGGGATAGAAAGATTTAAAATAAAACTTTGTTAGTTTAACTAAAACCTTACAACTCAGTCTGAAATAAGATTTCACCCCGAACATAAGGCACTTGCTTTCAACGCTTTGACCTAGCTGGACTGCTGTCTGTCTGATCCTTCTATCTTACTGAAAATTAATCTAAACTGTAAGTTTTTTCGAATCGGCACATTTAATACGCCAACTTGATTGTGGTCACAACATGTTTGCTGAACTAAAAAATGAAGATTTAATCTGCCTTCGCCTCCAATTTCCTATTCCTTATGGATCAACACTTCCATGCCAGCAAAATGCTGGTCATTACTTCTGAGTTTATTCATATTTCATATATATATAAAAAGAACTCAGTTTTTAGTTAACAATACCTAAGAAAAAAGGCAGAGTTTGGAGTCGCTCTTATCATAAATCTGACTTGCTATGCATTTCTAGGAGCGTCAAAATAATTAATTTTACAAAAAGCAGTAAACATAGTTTGTTCCTTAAAATGACTGGGTCCTAAGAGTTCAAGTGATAACCCCCTACTATCATAACAAAGAGGGTAAAGGAGTAGGTGAGGAAAGGAAACAAATATCGATACTGAATTTTCTAGAAAGACCTAATTTTATAGAAAGGAAGGTTGAAAAAAGGTTTTCGTGATAATTTATTTAGTTTCCAGCCGATACATATAAGCGAAAACTAGATTACACTATTTAGCCGCACGTGAAAACTGAGAAATAACTGAGACGAAAGCATAACTGAGATTTTTTGTAATTAAGAGATTGCTACATTGATAATTAAAATTTATTTTTTATAATTATTTCGCGAATAATATTATTTATAAAGTATGAAGCATGATTACGTCTGTTATAATATATTTTCAATAATAATTTTCTTATTCTAAGGACTTATTTTGCTACAACACTTCGTTTAGCAGTCTAATGTGGTTACCCGTCTGCCGATACGTGAAGCTAGGGAAAAAATTTCTTTTCGCCAAACAAGCTTGTCCATCTTTTACCATCGGAGAGTTCTTAGCCAAAACATGCTTCGTTGGAACCCATGTTCCGACTAGCTATGCGTTTTTTTTTAATAAAACTCAAAATTCTTTCCTTGAAGCTTTGTACCTCGTACGATTTCTCCAAAGAACTGGTTTTCTCACACGCAACTAGTCAGATACTCCGAAAACAAAAATTATTGGAAATGTTTCTTTCGATGCATTGTTGAGGGTAACTTGTAGATATGCTACCTGTTTTGTTCAAAATCAGGGAACGTAACAAATTATGTTCTGTCACCGGGATTCGAACCACAAGATGCCGGGAATGTCGCAATCTACCTACTTCGAATTTGTGCTGCACGCCTATACCACGAGATCCCGCACGGAAGAATGCGATAATTTCTTACATTCTCTGCATCTTAAAGGAGAAAAGGAGGAAACACGAGATCTTGTCAAGCAGATTCTTGAAGTAGTGACAATCGTTCACCACATTTTAGTTTGGAGATAGCATTAGATTTTGCGGAGAAAACGAAAGAAAAATCAACTATATAGTGGACAAGATTTTAACCCTGCATCTTCAGTTGCCAACTGAATGCATTAATCACTTAAACACGAAAGCATGCACAGGGGAGTGCGATAATTCCTTACAGCAGTATGAACTAAAGCTGTTAATCATAGAGATACTTTGAGAACAAAAATGGTAATCATACTACGATAGACAATATGTTTTTTGTATCTTATGGTTTCAAACTTGAATTTTTTTCCCAAGATCAGGGTAGCCAAAATCAAATATATCTATTTTGAAAAATTTCTAGCTTTTTGCATTTTATTTGTATTACTTCGCTTATAAAATTATTAATAAAAAAATTAATTTTGTTATTAAAAGCTTTGAAATGTTTTTCCAAAAAAAAAAATACGTTTCTGTTTTTTAGATGGTCCTGCAAGTAACGTATTGATGGAAGCTAGTTTTGACATACAAGATCAAGAGTACTGTAGACAAGCTTATGAAAGAGAACTAAATATTACCAAAGTTTACCTTTGTGCTGGAACACTTGATGGATCTAAAGATTCTTGTCAGGTGAGTCATATTCAGTTTTCTAAACTAATCTTAGAAAGTCCCCCCTCTAATGGCTGGACACTTTTCGAGGACATTCATCGGAAATGGAGAATCTACCTATCATGTTTAGCTTATCATCACCGTGAATACTGATAGGGTTTTATCAGAAGGTTTAGACCGCTACTATATCTGCAAGAAACGGATAAGGACACGAACGTATAACCAAGCTTTACGCGGATCTTGGGGTCACAATCTACATCCGCTAATTAATTTACTATCCAGGGTGGATTTTTCTTAGGAATAAGAATGGGGGAAAATAAGAAAGAAACTGATAAATGAAATACAGAATAATAATTATTGCTTAAAATTTGAAAACTCTATTTCTTCCCTTAAATCATTACTTAGATTTTAAAATTTACATAAAGCCCAAAATAATATATTACACCTTTTTCCCACGAAAAGTAATACGCATGAAAATATTTTATGTCAGAGCTGAGAATAGTTATTTAATTTTGAACCATATTGCTGTGACAAATTTGTTTAGGAGTTGTTGTCGCATGTATTTGTAGAGAAACGAAAGTCGACTTAATTCCATTACTTAAAGTTTGCAGTCTTCAATCATTTAAATGCATTCCTTCATCATGCTTTCTGAAGTATGAATATTACATATTTCAGTATCCATGAAGCAGTTATTTGAGATATGTAGCAGGAAGAATGAATGAGCTACAGTGATTAAAAAATGCAAACTTTCACCAATGGAATTAAATCGATTTTTTTTCTCCACAAATTCGACTTTTTTGCTCTGCAAATTGCTCACACGTATTTTCCTATAAATACAAGGGAGCAAGTGCATCGTACTCGTGGTCGTCTCCTGGTATGTGGTTCATCCTATGGTTGAACTGCTGATTTACTTTTCGGAGCACTCTCCTGGTACCTCTTGAAGTTATTCTGTCGCTGGAGGAACTCCGTTTCTGTGGCCCACTTCCTAGTTTATTGGTTAGTTGGAGCAGTAGCCTGATTTCTGTAAAAAAATTCTCCATTGCGATGAATCCTCCTCTGCTCGGCTTTTTGACCGTAGAGTTTGTCGTGCAGAACCGTCATTGATTGACATTTGATCTTGGAACTTGAAACCTTTTCCATTAATCTCTCAGCTGGCACTGGTTGTGCATTGGTTGTTCTCTGGATCTCATGGGACATCGTACTTTACACTTTCTTTTTGGCGCTCTTGAGTCTGGCCCTTTTTTCTTCAGCGACTCATTTCGTCTTGAAACTTTAACCCTCGGCCTTTTCCTTCTGTTTTCCATTGGTTATGGTACTCTGTCTTTTTCTATCAGAAATTTGAGCTTTCGACGTGAATGAAACTTCTAAAACATTCCTTGCTGGTACTGCATTTTTGCCAGGCTGTGATTTCTACAAAATATCTTTTAAAAAAGGTACGTCATATCATTCATAACATTTTTTAACTAGTCAATATTTGCAACCAACTCTTCCGCCATTTTCTTTCTTTAAATAGATAACAGTTTCCCCTGTCCGTTTAAATACATACGGACCTTTACATTTTGGGCAAAATATTCCGACATAATCTTTAGTCGCACATGATAAAAAATGCTTAACTCTTAGAATATTTCCTCCCATTTTAAAATTTGCCTTCCTTTGTTTTTGTCATAATATAATTTTTTATTTTTTCTTAAATCATACAAATTGAGGGAACGCAAAATATTTTACTCAGAGGAGTAATCAATTTTCGTCCAAAAGAACAATTCTGTTGGTGTTGTCCGAGTGGTATCATGTTTAGCCGTCCTTAAAGCAAGTGCTAATTCATTGACGCAGCTATCCCAGTCTTGTAATAGTTTTTACGTACCTAAGTATAATCTTAACCATATTTTTATTAACCCGCTTCTTTGACTGCGGCAGATAAGGTACCATTTTTAAATGCCGAATGTCAAGTCCCGCGCATAGTCCCTCCAATATTTAACTAACAAACTATTTTCCGTTGTCTGAAATTTTATTGGAGCTTCGTAGTTTAATATGTATGTATTTAGAAAAGAATCTGAAACTATCTTAACGTAGACCCTTCTGAAGGGAACTATTTCTACCTTCTTTGAAAAATGATCCATGGTAACGAGTAAATATATATTTTTTAGACTTCACTACGTAGGTAAGGACCTAAAAACTCAATTTCTATTAATTCATTAGGGAAAGTGGCTTATATGCTATTTAGAAATCTGTCCGGGCTTTTATTAACAATGCTAAGAACTGGCATATATCGCATGACTTGACATACTGTTCACCAAAATTTTCTAGCTGTTTAAAAATAAACAGCTTCCCAAACTCGCTGTATAGTTTTTCGAATGCCAGCGGGGGGGGGGGCTGAAATTGGCGAATTATGCAATTTCTGCAAAATGCTCAATATTAAACTAGCTGAGATAACCGGTTTAATTCATTGTTATCGTTAGCTGCTTTTGAATGAAAAAAGATTGTCAATGATTTCATAGCTGGCGGCTCTATTCCTGACAGACGTTATTTCGTGATGTTCGAAATGATCAGGGTCTTGTAGATAAGCATAAATATTCTTAAATTCGGGGTCCGTTTGTAATTCAGAAATGATAGTTTTATGAAAATCAAGAATTTTAGCTGATAGCATAGCACATTTGAGTTGGTTCCCATCCTCATCTAATTTTAATCTTGATAAAGCGTCAGCCACTTCTGTGGCGTTTGTTTAATGAGTAGGCTAAATTCTTGCAATTTAAAGATCCATCTAATAAGTCTTTGCCATGAATTTCTTTTCCTTTTTTTCAGAATACAAATACACTCACGTTTGTGAAAATTGCAACACCATGAAGGACTTACGCGAGTGAGCTGAAATTTTCAGGAAATGCAAAGTAGCGCATGATATGCAAATGATTAGAATTGCAAATCCGTAGCGCATGCGTATGCTGAGCAGCGCCCTCTGAACGGCTGATGGATCCGAATAAATAGACGGCTGTAGCGAGGCGTGTATGGTTATCGGTGGTTATCTGCTAGTGGTAAACGTTAACTCAATCTGTACTTATGCCTCGTCGACGAAAGAGAGCGAGATTTGAACAACTTACAGAGTTTGAACGAGGGAGAATCATCGGCCTTCGTGAAGCTGGATTGTCGTATCGTGCAGTAGCCTCTCGTGTGCAGCGTAACAGCAGCACAGTGATGCGCGTTTGGAAGCAGTGGACGGACGAGTGTCGGACAACTCGGAAATCCGGGAGTGGACCCCGAAATGTGACGTCAGCTCGCGATGATAGACACCTGGTCCGCATGGCGCGGACGGACCGTACAGCTTCCTCTAGACAATTGGCAGCACTGTGGTCAATAGCTACAGGTGTTTCATTGTGTGCTTCATCAATTCGTAGACGTCTGCTGCAGTGTGGACTGCGCGCACGGACTCCTTTATACAGGATCCCCCTAACGCACGACCATCGCCGCCTGCGGCTACAATGGGCCAATCAGCATAGAGACTGGCGTGCTGATTGGCAGCATGTCGTGTTTTCTGACGAATCCCGCTTTAATTTGTGGTACCATGATGGCCGCATTCGTGTCAGACGCTATGCCGGTGAACGCCACCTTCCGGAGTGCATTATCGAACGCCACAGTGGACGAACACCCGGAGTTATGGTCTGGGGCGCCATAGCATATCATAGACGATCTCAATTGCTACGAATTGTGGGCAATCTGAACAGCAACCGGTATATCCGTGAAGTTCTACAGCCCGAAGCTGTTCCCTTCCTTCAAAGCTTGCCAGGCGCTGTATTTCAACAGGACAATGCCCGCCCTCATACTGCTCGGATTGTTAAATCCTTCTTTGCAGCGCAGCAGGTACAGCTTCTTCCTTGGCCTGCGTGTTCCCCGGATATGTCGCCAATTGAACATGTGTGGGATGTCATTGGTCGGCGTCTTGCTCGTGATCCTCGTCCTGTTGCGTCTGCAGACGAACTTTGGGTACGCGTACAAACGATATGGAATGCTCTTCCTCAGTCAGACATTCAAACTTTGTTTGACTCCATGCCACGTCGTGTAGCAGCACTTATTGCGGCGCGTGGTGGCCACACAAAATACTGATTCTGATCTCTTGTTCTTGTTTGTTTGCTTTGAACATTTAATCATTTATTTGTACCACTACCACTCAACTGTGTATTAAATTGCATTCAATTATGACGATTCCTTCTTGGTGTTGCAATTTTCACAAACGTGAGTGTAGTCGCGGATCTGAATAAATCGTAACCGATGTCTTCCCAAAATGCACTATAAACATTTGAACCGCTAACAGAACTGCTAGGGTTTATCTTTCTGTAGCGGGATAAATCCTCTATGTAGGATTACAGTGTTCCAACTTTTTTTTTGTCTTCAGCTGGTAGGTGCTTTAGTTAAATTTTCGGGGGATGCGTTTCTTCTTCTTCCACCGCCTTCATCTCCAGCTGCAGAGTGGCCTCCTGAAGATTTATTTTGGCCGTGTCTAAAAATCCATCCCTAGAGCTACTGGTGCTTGGAGATTTTTTACAACGAAAAATACTACGTTTTGCTGCTGGTTCTTTATTTGCCCGTGTAACATCACTTACCCATATACATTGCTTGCCTTGTGCGTAAGTAATTTTTGCTCCCGCAACCCAAACATTCGATATCTTCTGAAGTATTTTAGAAAACATTTTTTTGCTAGAAAACTGCATTTAGCCTTGGTGTCTAATAGTGCATCTGCTGGAAATTTATTTAACAATATTTGTATTGCCGACAGAGCCATAGTTTTTTATTACTACTATATTTAGCTGAATCCTAGGGGGATTTTCTTCCCCCCGGGTAACTGTACGCTGTTATCTTCGATACTCTGATTAGTTTAAATTCTGTATGCTTCTTTCCCCCTTTCCTCTTTTATCCTTTCTCTTGGTGATATCCACTCGCGGTTGAAAACTTTTGTCTGTTCTCAAAACATTTATTTCTATCAAACTGTGGCCTGCCTTCTGAGTTTAGGTGTATAAAATTTTGCCTTCGACGTCTGGCCGTATCCTGCTGTACGTGTACTTTCAGTAACCCTCCTGCTTTCGAACTTTACCGCGAGTTCAAACAAAACTGTCGAGCATCCTCTTATTTCTTAATTCAAAGAAGTATTGCATTTGTTGCAGCAACCTAAGCAAAATAACTTGAATTATCTGTGTATCGGACCTTTTCCTTTCCCATGTAACAAATTAATTAAATTATTAAATTTTCCTTGGATGAAGACGGTCAGTTCTTCGACTTTCAATTGGTATTTTCTGAAACCTTAGGCTTCTTATTTGGCCCTATATATTGTTGCGTTATACGGGTTCGTGGATTTGAGAGTATCCGATGAAAACACGATGCGGAACAATAAAAAGCACAATTTATTTACAAGGATCACTATTTACAGCACAGTTCCAAAATTACCTTTAAAAGCGTCGAAAATCTACAATAAATACTCTGAAACAATCAACAACACAGCTTCAGGCTGTAACTGTAAAGGTAACTTCACGGCAACACTAAGCTTATAATAAACACCGTGGAACAATCACCAATACACTGTCAAGCTATACTGTAAAGGTAGCTTCACGGCAAAGCACTATCTCGATCGCTTTCCGTTCACAAAACTCTCGCGTAGCTTAGCACTCACAGTAAGTAGCTATTCTCACAACGCCGGCTCTCAGAAACGCAAGGGTTTATATAGCTTTTCCTTAGGTTCCACAGGTTTCGAGAAATATCTCGACAGGAAGTTATTCTAGAAGCTTCCCGATTGGACCATGGGATATCGCCGATTTGGTCGCCAAATGGGCGATAAAGTCGCCAATCTGGCAACCCTGCCATACACTATTTTATGGCAACCCTAGTGCTATGCCGGGAAGCTTACATACAGGCGCAACCGCCGAATTTTTCGCAACAATATTACTACGGGGAATGCTTTTTCTAGGGCGTTTCTAAATCTTTCTGGCTCGTTAAACAAGAATTTTCCGATGCATTTGCACCAGTTCAAAACCCGTCCTCCTAATACGGCGAATGCTATCGTAACTTTTTGAACTTCTGATACCAGATAAAGTAGAACATACGAATTTAAATGCACAAGAAAAATATTTACCGAACGCTTTCTCAAAAGTCACTGCGGATTTCATTGATGTCCGTGTCCACGATAAAGCCAAATCCCTCCATAGGACTAACTAGTGCCGGTGGGGCTTGTAACCTTGCGGGGGACATATTAAAAGTTTAACTTCTTTGCGACATGGTTCGCTGTTTGTTCGGGCACCGATATAAAGAGTTTCACTACTGTAAATTGTGACCAAACCTTCGATAGACGTAAAGCGACTTATCGCTAAGTCTAAAAGTAAGTACAGAAACTTGAGAAAGATGTGAAAGACCCTTTTATTTTAAACTGAAATAAAATGGTGCTTATAATTTCGCCAGTATTTATGGCAGCAATTCAAGGTATAAATTCAAATGCGAAGCTAAATTTAAATATCTGGTAGCCAAAGCCTTACACAGTAATTTAATCTCGAATTTGGCTCTGAAATCCGCGGCTTGAATTTAAACTATCGGCAAGAATAGTGCAAAATCGAAGATAGAAATTCTTATCTTAGTATAGCAAACCTAGTAATGTGGCCTTAAAAACAGCTCTATCTTAACCACCTCAAATCTTCACTTAAATAAACGCGAATTAACTTGCATTCTAGCCGAAAACGAAAAGAGAGACGTGACAGTAAAAACTACAAACATAAAATAACTGGTTAAAGAAGCCTCATACAGTATGGCTGCTTTCGCTTCGACTGATGTTATAAGGTCATTTAGTTCTTCGTCGTTACTTCTTGATTAATTCTTTAATTTCTCTATGAATCCAAATTTTTTCGCCATCAGTTGCTTTTGCAATTTGAAAACGTTGTAATTTCTGGCCAGAACTGATGCTAGCAAGCATTCAGTGTTGATGTATGAACAGACGAGGTCTTTTTGTCTGGAGTGATAATTTGTATGGCTCTGAAGAATAAATATTTTTAGATAAAATGGAAATATTCATTCTTTTCAAAACAGTAAAATAAGAAATAAGAAAAGTTTGTATAAAATAACTGCATATTTTTAAGTAATTAAAACTATATACATAGTTTTTATTTTATTATTTATCTGGAAAGAGGAAACTGATATATATATATATATATATCAATTTCCTCTTTCCAGATAAATACTCTTTAAATCTGTGTCTTTCGTTTAAGATTTTAATTTTTATACTGAACGTTATTTTAAATATAATTTCACTCAATCGAAAATGAATTTTTATTTTAGGGTGATTCCGGTGGACCTTTAACAACAGTTGGAAAAGGATCACGGTTTTATCTCGTCGGTATTGTGTCGTTTGGAAAGTTATGTGCTCAACCAGGTTACCCAGGAGTCTATACCAGAGTCACTGAGTTTCTAAGTTGGCTCGCACAAAATCTCTCTAACTGATATTCTGAAGGAACAAATACATCGATGATATTTAATTCATTTCTCAAACCAACAAACTATTTTTGGTAATACTCCTGAAAATGGAAGGAAAGATTGAACTTCATTTTCTGATCAGACTTGAAAGTGCAAATGATATACACAGGACTTTAAGATGCTATTATGTTTCTACAGTTTGAAAAATGTGTTATTGAGATTCAAGTTATACTGGAATTCTTCAGCGTGCACGTTTGCTCAAAATATTTAGATGGATATTTGCTACCTCGACGTTAGAAAATTGTTGCATTCCTGAATATAATATCCAAGAAATGTTAAAAGACAGTATTTATTTTTTTTCTTTTAAAGAAATATGCAAAGCATCGTTTATTGCTCAGACAATGAATTAACGAACAATAAACAAGCTGAACTTTTGCTCATCAATTAGGTAGTCTATGATAGTGGCGTTAATTTTATTTTAAGTACTTCATATTTATTTAGTACACTTATTCAGTGTCTGAAAAGTAATTTGAGAAACTGAAATGCCATTTTTCAATGATAGCTCACTTTTTATTATTGCTTGTAATGAAATAATGAAGGAACTTAGCTGCATTACCCAAACATGATTTCTTCTTTGAAAAATCAATTAGCAGTCAAAAATATTTATCTATTAATTAAACTTTTATGATATGGATGATAGAGTTTATTTTTCACCCAGAAACGCATCATATGCATATCTGTACTTTTATTATTTTTAGTGAACAATTAAGAATGATTTTCTTAAAATTATTGATAACTTATTATAATTATTATTTAGGCATGAGAAATATGTGGAAGTTTACGTATACTTCCGTATGAACCACCTATTTCAGCTAAAAGCAGGTTTCGTCTCCTACACCAGCTAAAGATCAAAATAAAACAGTTATCTTACATTTAGATAAATTAATTGGATTGAAAAAATGCATAAATTGATATAATTTTGTTGCAATTGACAATAAAATTTTTATTTATGTAGCTGTGTGTTTGATTTCGTTGAATTTAGAAAAACAAAAGAATAGGTACACTGCGCCATCTTCTGGCGGTTTTGTGAAATTCTGTTTTCTGTCTTCACCCACTAGAAACACATCTTCACATTTCAGCGATCGATCGAAAATACCGTCTGCAGTGCTTGCTGCATAGTAGTCCCCATTTCACTGCTAAC
This sequence comes from Stegodyphus mimosarum, assembly GCA_000611955.2. Classification (NCBI taxonomy): domain Eukaryota; kingdom Metazoa; phylum Arthropoda; class Arachnida; order Araneae; family Eresidae; genus Stegodyphus; species Stegodyphus mimosarum. Next base: position 440,104 of record KK117266.1, read on the forward strand.
CGAACTGAGTCACTTGCATTCAAACAAAACTGTCACTGTAAATCATTCCATCAAAAATTTCCGAAGCACTAGTTCGTGTTCAGCTTAAACAAAGGTTTGTAAAATAATTCCATTTTTACGTAATTTTTTTATATAAAAAGGTAAAGGGTTGTAAAATAATTCCTCTTTTATATAATTTGAACTCAGCTGCAAGTTCGTTTTAAACTTTCAGTTTTTTAGAAGGAATTCATTTATATTAGTTAACTGCTTGATAGATATTTATCGTATTAAATCATCTCAGATATGACTTTTAAAAGAAGGCGCAGTAGGAAAACTGTAATTTTTGGAAAAAGACGGATATGATATTTTCCCTCAAGAAATTTTCCTTACCATCTCGCTAATTATAACTACAAAATAAAACCTCTATTAATAGCCTGCCTGAAATTTATGTATGAGTATTTTCTGTTCATGATTTTGTTCCCGATTTTAGTATTATAATTGCCTTTTGTATATATCGCGTTTTCTCATTATCATGTGAAGCCTACGGAAGAATTAAACTTGACGTTATATAACTATCTGCATTGTATAGGAAGTGTGGGAATTCCTAATAGAAAAGAGATATTTATGAAGAATGAAGGAAGCATAACATCTCGGAGTGAGTTTTAAATATTTTTGGCATTTACGTCAACAAATTATGTAAGACATGCATATAGTATACATGTAAAAAAACTTTAATTACAAATGCTGTAAAAAGTAGAAAAATATGTTTTTTAAATATCGCAAAATATTTTTCGTTACAGTTACTAAAACTAAAATGACGGAAATGCTAATCATGACATATTTTTATTCAGTATTAATCTCTCACTACTAAAAAATGAAGAATTTGTTTGTATATAAGTATGCATGTTCCTCGCATTTTGAAAAACCGACAGCACCTAGATCATGAACTCAGTGCATTTTTATTTAAATTTGGCCGTTTAAAATCGAAAATAATATTCTTAAGAATTACATCTATTGCTTTTAAGCAACAAACTTAATATTAATCAATAATAGACAGATTCAGTTTGAAAGATAAATATTTGAGATTTTGCTGAATGTCAACAGACGCCAATGAAAAGTAAAACAACTCATTAAAGTGAATAAACGCAAAATCATGTTTCGAAACTAATAGCCCAAAATGGCTACTAAATAAAAAAAAAATTACTGTACCTGATCGAATGAAGATTATTATGTTTACTCAGCACACCAATGAAGTGCGAAACGTCTTCTTCATTTCAAGATCTTCTGTTCTGTTTACTTTGTAAGATTTAATTTACCTCATTTAAATTTCTATTAATTACTTATGATTTCATTTATCATTTTAGCGAATACGATTAGTAGAAGTTTATTGAAATATGAGTTTTGGAATGTTATCAAAATTCAGTAAATTTTGGCGAAGATTCTGAAAAATAACATTAATATTAAATAAGAATAATTTTCGAATTTTGAAAAAAAAAATATCGTTGTGGAATATATTTTTCTCATTAATTCAAATGAATGAAAAATTTCATAAAATTGATTCAATAAGGATCTAAAATTTATTTCAAGATTTCAACTATACAACAAATAAGAAAACAATTTAAATAAAATCATACAAAAAAATTATGGAACAACAAAAAAAAAATCTGAAAACTTTCAAATCTTGTATTACAACCAAACAGGCATTTATTATTTTTTTTTCATTTACACACTACACGTTTCGAGAGCATTCGGACTAATGTCCCTTTGGGCTAAAAATAATTAAAAACAGCATATCTTTAGAATTTCTGATAGTGACAGACAGTGTCGCTCGCTGGTGATAAAAATCTTTTATTCCGTACAATGTTGCCACTCCTAGGTTTGAAATCGTTGAGTTTTTAATCAAACATTTGTTAAAGTTTTACAAAATATGAAATAGATAATAAAACAAATTCGAAATTCAGGTTTCCAGGTGCCCATATTCGGATGAAAGATTACGCTATTCAAAATTTGCTGGCTCTAGGTACCATTGCTTTTTCACAATGCGAGAAACATGCAGATTCTTCATTATTTAATTACTTTAAATATAATACAAGACGGTAATATAATACAATATTTGGTGGGAACAATCTGAAAAGTGATTCAATGCTTTTAGTGATTCGACGCAAAATGCCCTTTCGAGACAAGTAACTCTTTGGGCTAATTAGGAAAAATTTTAAATAATCTAAAGCGACCAAATTTACGCACGTAAATTTATGCATGTATGTGCATTCATTTAATAATTAATAAATACTCATAATATATGGATTTTATAAAAGAAATGAGCGAAAATGAAAGCAGCTTTATTTGAAAACAGATCATGCACTGGCAGTAATGACGATTTCTGTGCAGAAACTGGTTAAATATAATTAAAGTAAGAATAAACTTACTAATAAATTTGACTCATGAATGTGTTTTCTAATTTATAACAAGCAATATTTTTCATTCTTAAAAGAATGAAAGCAAGAAAAAAATTTGCTACATTATGTAATTTTAGTTCGGCAGTCCTAGATATCGGACTTTTGCTGTACTTGCTACCTTACAGCTTGTGTCTCTCCAAATTTTCGCATGAAAAGCATGGCCATTATAACTTATACCGTATTTCATACTACAGGCAACAAAATGGTTACCAGAAAGCATTGGGATAACTTCACTTAAGGTATAATAAACGAGAAATGAGTGTAGACGAAGAATTTGATTTTCCCTAGCATCATACTGTGGGAATAGACTTTTTCACCATATCAAATATCAAATGTAACTATTCGAAGAACTGGTTATTGTCATACATTAATAATATAATCTAGGCGATAACCACTTTATAATTTTGCAAATCTGGAGAGATCAAACTGTAAACCAACGATTCGATAAATTTGGATTTTTTGCATTGCACTTAGCATGCTTTCTCTCTTTAACCTTGTTAATTGCATCATTGTATGACGTGCCTCAGAAAAACGTAAACACTGGAAATTAAGGCATTGGTCAAGCTACATTTTATTGACAAAAATTTGGATGTTAACTAATGTGGCGAGTGTCTGAGGCTCAGTATCACTCCCTAAACATAAACGTAGGGACTTTGAGACGTTTTTATTTGACGAAGCATTCTGCTGGGACGATATTGTAACCGGTGTACGCTATTATAATAATATTATATTATTTTCTTTCATGCATGTTTGTTCCAAAGCTCTATTGGCTCCGAATTTAGCTTTACGAACGCTAATGCAATACTGTAACCACTAGGGATAAGCAGAACCATTCTCTAACTGAACTGAATTGGTTCTTTTTACGGCTCGTCGCTCACTAACAATAACCTTGATGAAAAGCATCAGGAACGAGTAGTGAATCAAGAACGGCAAGCGAGGATGGAGCCAAAAGCGGCAAGAATCGAATGAGCAGGGGAATCGGAACGGTTAGGCAGCTTAAAACGAAGAGCTAAGAAAATCGAGCGAGCAGTGGGATAGGAAGACTTTACTCTATCAAATGCTGATTCCCAGAACTGATTTCTTTCAACTGCTATTTTGAGATTCTTTCAAACCTTCTTTCTGCATAGAACTAACGATAGTCTAGAATAACGTAAGGACTAAAGAAAGTCTATAATAAACAAATTTTGAAAAGTTGGGAAATATTAAAAATTAAGTTCACATTTGATATAGCATAATAAATAATCTTTTCTCCCTTAAAATGAGAATCGAACTTTCCTGACATAATTCCAGCAAGAACTCTCGGTGGCTGGATTCTAAAAGAAACCCACTCTTTTAGCGAATCCCGAGTTTGCTTTCCCAATAAAGTAAATCAGTTTGTGAACGAATGACACGTCTTTATTCTTGGAACTCTGCCAATAAGAGCTCTCCGTGAACTTCAAAGGCGCTACCACTCCGTTCTCTGGAATTAAACTTTAGTCACTTAATAAAATGAAAAGGATCCTTGAATCAGTTCTGGAGCCAATCGTCCATCTTTACTACTGACTGCGGCTGTTGGAAAACTAAGAGTTTATTCAAAAATATTGGGTGGTTTTTCCCCTTATTTAAATCCTATCGGATCATTCTTAGCAGATTCTTGCCATAGATTCACTCCCATCAGCAACTGTAACTGGAAAAGTTACAGTTAAACATCGTATTATTTTAAAACAGGCACTTCAAGGAAATTGCCCGCCCTCCCCACTTGCGATCGTAAAGTGTTCATTATCATCATCACCTTCATTTCATTTGAGACTGTAGTTTAAGTCAGCCTTCATTCGCTAACTTTCCATAACTTTCCATGATGCTAAATACGTTAAATGGAATTGAATTGGCGGGAAAACATTAGGCAACTCCAATCGTCTGCTGTAGCCATCGTTCGTCTGGTTACAAGGCAAGTCTGACGGCGGAAAATAATCTTGAAAGTATTATTTAAATGTAACAAACTTATGATAGACGAATGAGAAACATTACTATTAGAATTTATCAGCCGCCTCATGTGGTTTAGGAATACGCAGTAGAGTATGGAATTTTGCATTCTTCAGTATTATTATGTTGTATTCACTTTGTTTCTCGAGTTATCTTTTTCCCTGCTTAGGCCATTATGTTTCTAACCTGTAGAAGGAAGTATCATGTTTTCAGCTGCAAGTTTGAAAGTAAATGTTACATGCCAGTGTGTTTCATTAAAATAATCATATCTAAATTGAATTATTCTGAACTAGGTTCCGTTAATTAAAGAATACTCAAAAGACGCATTGGCATAAAAGTACTTTGTACAAAATGCAATTTTCGTAAAAGAAATTAACTCATAAATAGACAAAGTTGTATGACTGTACAATGACAACGGAAAAGGACCCGAAGGTTGGTGTGGCTATACAATAGGAAATATATTTTAATACGGAGTGCGGCCGTATCCTACAGAAATGTAGGATGAGTAATCATGTCTTGCACTTCAATACGACATAAAACTGCCAGTTAAAAAGAAAATTGTTATTAGACTAAAACATGTAAATGATTCTTTACTTATATATATATATATATATATATATATAAGTAAAGAATCATTTACATTATATATATAAGTAAAGAATCATTTACATTATATATATATATATATACTACCTGGCCAATAGTAACCGGACACTCAGTGGTATGGACTCGGGGAGTTCTGAACCATTTATTAGTATGATGTTGATCACCCTGTTGCATTCATGACAGCCTGCACGCGTCTTGGAGACTTTCCACCAGTTTTTGATAGATGACCATAGGAATTGCCTTCCAGGCGTCCACCACAGCAGAAGCGAGTGCTGACAGAGAGGATGATTGATTTGGCTGACTGAGTAATCTACGTTCTAATTTGTCCCAAAGGTGGTCTATAAGATTTAGATCGATGATCTGAGAAGACCAGTCCAGTTTTTGAACACCCATTTCGCCAAATCAGGGGTGCGCAGGTCTCGATGTGTGAATGAAACAGTTATCCTGCTGGAAGAGAAATGGACCTTCTCCGAAATATTGTCACAGAGTCCAGCAGCATTGTCCAGAACGTCTATATACATCTCAGAGTTCATTTTTCCAACCACAGGAACTAAGGGACCCAGGCCAAACCATAAAAACCACACCCATGCCATGATGGTCCCACCATCAAACTTTGCAATCAGCACAAAGCAGTCATTTAAGAAATGCGTGCCATGCATCTGCCAAACCTACAGTCCATAATGCCCACAGTTAAATGACAGTGAGCTTTCCACCACTGTGACCGGCGTTTAGCATTCTGGGGAGTGATGTTCGGCTTACGAGCAGTCGCACGACTATGGAATCCCAGGTTTTAAATTCTCGACAAAGCACTAATGTCTGATACACTTTGGAACTCCTGAGTGATTTCCACAAATGAGGACTTGTGATTTTATTTCATTACCATTTTCAGAGTTCTACGGCCTCGTTCACTAAACCTTTTTTGGCCTGCCACTTCGTTTTTCTGCAGTTTCACTGCCTCGACGTTTTCACTTCCCAATTACATCACTCGCAGTGGATTTTGGCTTCTATAAAATGTCCGAAATTTCACATACTTATTTCCCACAAAGGTGGTATCTCACTATACTATCACGATCAAAGTTACTAATCTCCTTTGGGTAAGTCATTGGCTCACAACCGCATAAATATAACCTAACAAACCACTATCAACACAATTATAGCTTTCAGTTACGCATCAAATTACATCACCTACCAGATCCACTTCTTTAGGGGGTGTTCGGATACTTTTGTCCAGATAGTGCATGTGTGTATATACATATAATATGTGTGTATATATATATATATATATATGTGTGTGTGTGTGTGTGTGTGTATGTGTGTGTGTATGCGTGTGTGTGTGTATATATTCTTGATAAAAGTAATTGAAAAACCTATGACTTGCGCTAAAGCTGCAAAGTGATTAACCAATAATTCATAATCAAATTTTTCCTTTAATGGTTTTTAATTAAATTTCTCTTCCTTGGAAATGGTATACGGAAAGTCTTCTTATTATAAATTATTATGAATTATATAAATATACATGTATATATATTTACTATACACACCATATAAGTAAAGAATTTTAAATGCAGTATTCCGTTTAAGAAGTTTTCTCGCTTAAGAAATTTATTTCACAAATTCCAAATATTTTCGTATTTCGATACTGTTGTATTTTCTCTCTTAATGTATTTTATTTTGAAAGATTTTCTTGTTCAAAAGTTCGCTGTAATGCTTCAAAAACACTTTTCATTCTTTCAAAAATTATTTTCTTTTCCTTATTTGTTTAAGATGCTTTGATGAATTTCATCAGTTTGAATTTGTTCTAGAATCAGAAGTCATTAATCTTGCGCAGCGGCGTTTGCTGTTGTGGTGGCCTTAAGTTGTTTTTAGACCCTGCCAATATCATGGCGAATTGGTGTTTTAAACGGATTGCTCCCTGGTGCTACTCAGCTAGATATATTAATGGCTATATTTTCGAATAAAGGGCGCCTGAGGAGTTCGATGTTCTTTTTGGTTGCTGCTGCTGGCCGCGGACAGAATTCGTGAACTTCGTTTCCACAGCTTGATCGCTGAACCGATCGAGTCAAAAACAACTGTTTTTGATGCAAGAGATTTTAGCGATATTTTTCTTGCGCATGACGGGCGCAGTGTCTTATTTGTTTTCAGAACATTGATGGGTTTCATCTAGTGTTGTCAACGCCTCACCACACACCACTTACTATCATCATAATGATTTTCAAAATCTTTAAGCGAACTTATCATTTAACGTGAGAAGGAAGGGCCCGAAGCTTTGGTCCGTTTTCTTTCCTCTTTCTTTTCAATATGCAACATTGAAATGAAGATTGTTTAGAATAGAGAGAAGAAAATAACTTATTTATTTTTCTTATCTCTTTTAAAAATGGACTCATCGATTTATGAGATAAAGGTTAATTATTTTGCAAATGTAACTTCAGAATTTTTGTTGATTAATTTCAGAATTTTTGTTAATAAATTTTTTAATTAATGAAAGATTTCAAGAAAAGCATGTTAAAAAGTCTCTAAAAATGCAGGAATTTTAAGCGAATATGGCTTATTTAAATAAAACGTCATGAATTTAAGATAATTTAGTCAAAATTCAAGTCAGAAGAATTAAATTTTAAAAGGATGATTTATTATGAACTATTTAAATTTAATTTAGAAATTAAAATAAATGGATTTAATTATAAACATTTAGTAAAATAAATTTATGTCATTACGTTGTTAGTAGTCATCACGTTGTTGCACATTTTCTAAATCATTATAATTCTGAAAAAAAAGGTGTTCCCATTTAAGATTTTTTTTTATTTGCGCCTGTTTGAAAACTTCGATACTTTTATTTGGGTCCTATGGAAATTTCATTATTTGGAAACATGTTCTGCTCTGCCCTTTTCTAAGTCTCTAATGCTGTAAAATGTGTTTTTCTGCCCAGCAGATCTGTTTGAAAAAAATACCTTTAAGTGAAAATGCTATATGACGACATCTTTGTTTTTATTAAAAATTTGCTTTTTATTTTAATAAAAAAGTACTCTACGCATTTAAATTTCATATATATACAGGAAATTTATACACTCAGGCACACACACACACATATATATGTATCTGCGTAAGATTAAAAAATCATATAAGACAAAATATTAACTTTAATTTGCAATAGTTCCTTAACTTCCGTTTTTAATTTGGTTATTTCCGCTTTCCTTCCCGCCTAAAATAAAGCGCTTTAAACTAAGTCATTTAAAGATTAATCTTCCTCGCATCATTTTTAAATAATGCTGATGAGGCAGACATTTCCACAACCCTAAATAAATAATAACTTTAAATTTTGAGAATTGAAAATTTCAGCTTTCATTACGGATAAAATTGAAGGAAAACTAAATCATTCTGAACTGAGTTTTCCTCATGAACACGTCGCATTTCTCCTTCCGTTTCTCTGTCTTGTCAGCTTACTGTCCACTTTCTTTTCTGTCAGCTTACTGCTACACTTTCTTTCCTTGAACAGCTTACTGCTACACCTTTTAGTAAGCCTACAGTTCTGTAACGCATCGAATGAGGTTTTAAATTGAAATAACTTAACCAACATACCCGTGTCCTGTCCAACGTTCAAGCCTTGTTTTCAGCCCCCAATGATTTATCTCTCATAACTTTTTTTATGTGCTAATATCGCCGAGCGCACTAAATTTTCGTCGAGCACACGGAGAGTACTAAAGCTTTTGGCTGCTTAGTGTTAATATTTACTTACCGAAAGCTCAAAGAGAAATAGAATTTTTTTACTACTCATTGCTCTCTCTCAGATTGCTTTTGATTCCCTCATTTTTGAAAGTATTACTTATAAACCCAACCATTGACTAATTGAGTACGTCCATGCCATGCACATTTTTTGTTGCCTCTACGCCTTCGTTTTTACTTCGCCTTTTTTTCTCGTCTCCTTTCTGAATCATATTAACTAAGATGCTTATGCCATTGCTAGCCCTGGATATAACATCTAAAATAAACAATAGCTAAGTAGGCAACTTATGTCTTAAAGCTCATTCAACTTACAACATCTTGTAGAGTCATTAGGATTTTTTTTGAAAGCAGAAGGATGAAAAATGAGCAACGCCTTTGCCGGAATCGAACCACGGACCTCTCGGTTACGCGTCAAATGTGCTGACCACTACACCATGAAGGTATGCAAAGAAGGCGGGAGAAATACCTTATAATCTTAACACTAATGTCAAATCATCTCGATGAATGCAAATCATAAAATTGGATATAATAATAATAATAATAATAATAAGACTTAAATAATAATAATAATAATAATAATAATAATAATAATAATAAGACTTAAAACATCCTTTTGATTGCATAAGTGAATCTTAAAATTCACAATTTTAAAAATATAAAGATAACATCTTGAAGCTTCCCAAAATAAAAGTCTTAACTTAAGTAACTTAGGGTTCCATTTTATTATTATTATTTTTTTTTTTACAAATCGTTGCCATCCTCAGCTTCGAAACAAAAATAAGTAAATTAAATATTTTTAGATTTTCCATTGCGGTATAATTTTGGTGTGTTAACAGTTCGTATGAACTTTGTAAATAAACATTCTAAAAGAGTAAAAAACAAAATTAACCAAAAATTTGAAATCTTTTTTCACAATTGCAATCAATAGCAATTTTTACGAGTGAAGGTATCTGGAGCAACTCTGGATATCTTCAGCAACTTACATCTCAAATCTAAACAGTATAGTAAATTTAATAGGAAACCGATAGCAACGCTTAACGCTTTTAAGCGTGATATTGATCAGTTTCTTCCAAGTCATTCACATTTTTTCTCTCCGCCTTTTCTAATATAAGATTACAAGTGCAAAAAGATAGGGATATAACTATGCAAGTAAAGGCTAGCTTTCAGCGCAAGTTTAGCTACGTGTCCTATCAAAAATGTTAAAGCGTTCAGTCTGCTACAATTGTATCTGAGTCGGTTGTTATCGTTAACAATTATGACGTATTCTAAGTCTAAATTTTTACAAAGTTAAAAAAAATATATTTTCGTAAAAATAAGGTTAATTGGAATTTTTAATAAAAATGGAGAAAACGCTTCACCAAATTCGGAAAAAGAAAAAGAAAGAAAGAAATACCCAATGATTAGAATTCGAAATAATTATTTTCTTTGATTAACAATGTCATTATTCATAATACAGGGTTTTTTTCCCCCCACACTTATAGGTCCATTTTAAACTGCAGAAGAAACTGCTTAAAAACTCATGGCGGATCAGCAACGTTCAAAAGGTGAGGATTTAATGATGGAGGCAGAGAAGAAGCTTAACGTTTCAGGAGGTGTTTGCTGCGGAAGAGGTCGACGAACACATGTGGAAGAAGCTTGTGATTTATACGTCAAAGCAGCGAATGCATTCAAGATGGCAAAGGACTGGCAAAAGGCTGGTAACGCCTTTGCAGAAGCTGCGGCTTTACAGTTAGAAAATGAAAGGAAGAACGAAGCTGGCATGAATTATGTAGAAGCTGCAAAGTGCTATAAAAAGGTAACCAACTGCAAGTTTTCTCAAGCATATCCACTTTTTAATTTAATTTATTATAGGTTCTTGCTACATTTTTAAATTCAGAGGATATTAAAAAATTATACTTAAAACGAATTTTTGTGAAAAAAAACCATCTGCTTGCTTGCAGAGACGTTAGGTTACTTATTTGGAAACAGGAGTAGTGAAGAATGAGCAACCCCTTCGCCGGGAATCGAACCACGGACCTCTCGGTTACGCGTCGAGCGTGCTGACCACTACATCACGAAGGCATGCGAAGAAGCCGGGAGAAATACCTTATATACTGTCTATGGCAAATCCTTATCACTGACCCTTTTTTAAAGAACTTATAAAGTCTGTGTCTCTTTGGAAATATAAAGTTTTAAAAGGTCTTTGAAGAATTATCTTCAGGCCTTGTGAAATTAAACACAGATCAGAAGGATGTACAAGACCCCTTATTCAATCATAAAATTAACAGATGACCCAACTTGGGTTATAGGAAGCCAACATACAGAAATACGTAGAAATAACTTAACAGAAATGCGTAATAAATAGTAATTTCAAGGTGTGTAGGTTAGCCTAACGGCTCACAGAATACTTTAACGTGCAGGAAGAGCTCTGGTGTAAAATAATCGGCGAGACAAGCCTGAAGGCAAGAACACATCAACGCCGCTGACGCAAGTCGTGAATAATCACAGCACAACATGGCCTAGGCTAGGCAGACATGCTCTGAAAACTAACTTCAGAAACTCTTGCTTAAATAGCACTTCATTCTACCTTAATCTGAATACACTCTCGCTATTTCGTTTACATTCTGGCATAAAAATCGTGGTTGAAAAAAGAGTAAATAGGAAAGGCTTTTTCAACTTAAAATGAACTGTTAGTTAAAAATAAATAGATAAACCTCACAAACTTTAATATAATATTTAAATTAATGTAATTCAAAATCCTTTTTCCTTTGTACATAGTTTGTTTCATTGTTTAATTTTTTATTTAATACTTTTATATCGCATTTCCTATTTAATGATTAATTTTTTTCACGAATTCATCTAAAAATCCTAACCTATTTGTTGTTTAGCCATTACATATTTGTTTCACCTTCAGACAAAGTCACAATTCATACTCATAAAAATTTTAATTATCCTTCTTGTTCTTACGGTATACTTCTTATTAACGTAGCAATAAATTGAGCAATTTAAGACTAATAATATACTAATTAGAAATCGAAAGGTAATACTGATTATCAATAATTCTGATAAAGAACATTTTTATTCTCTTGTGTATTTCGTGGTGTTGATTTCGATTACGAAGCTAAAATTTATTTATTTGACTATCGGAATGTACGGAATCAAAAATAGAGTTGAACTCTGGTCGATTTCTGTAACAGAAGTTTCTATTAAAGCTATTGTTTAGTGCTAGAGCTGAAGTTGGCTACCTTACTCAACCGGACCATACAATTTCTCCAGTTAGTATGGCTTCATCTATTTTGTGTGTGACATTTGTGAGATGTAGCTATCATAATATGTGACTAGATCTACTTAAGTGTGATTCTTGCAACTTCTCACACAGGCTTGAAGATGAACACAACCAGGAAAGTGTGTAAAAGGCCCTTTTTAATAAACACAAAATATTTAACAGTTGCCACGGACTTACGTGCTTATAAAAAATACCTATCAGGACTTGTATTTCTTTTTATCTGCTTGGCGAACATGACGTGTCCTGACTAGACAGTGAGTTTGACTGCAAACTATGTCCTATGAAGTTGCAAACTATGTCCTATGGAGTTTAGCAAAGACAAGATGAGAAGGGTTAAAATTACCCTTTATTTTCCACGATTTCACAGGCGCTCCCGCACTTCGGGATATAAAGACCAACCACTTGTGTTCTGAACGTAAAAGTATAAGACTACTAACTAACTAAAATTTAAATAAGAGCTAATTTTTAGTATCTTACACAGATGACTAACACTAAGACTGGCCTTTTAAATTACTACGTCTGTAGTAATTTAAAAGTAGTAAACTACAATGTCTTTAGCTTTCAAGAGGATTAAAATCTCTGGCCTTAATGGCGGACAGTAACTGATGGCAAGCTCGCGTGAAGTCTCATGGCAAGACGGCTCACTCTCTCTCCTTCTACTCTGCTCTTGGCAAAAAGCCACAACTTAAATACTTAAGCGTTAGCAAGTACAATTTGCATAAACATATTCACGCGTTAATTCTGGCCGGAATTGGAAAATAAGAGATGATAGTAAAGTTTTAAAATAAAATAAATGTTAGTCAAACTTAAGATCCTTATACGACGATCACTTTCGGTTAGAACTTAAAAGATAATGTAACACTAAATTTAAAGGCAAAGAGTAGTGCGAGACTATACAATTCAATTTAAACTAACATGTTGAGTCAAAAGCCGACGCCGGCAGAATACTAACACAAGGGCAAGAATGCGTAACCACTATTAGGATTAACAGCTGGTAGAAACTAATAGATGTGCGCTTTCAATAGCGAAATTACGCTCTGTCTTATCCCTTCGCTCCAACAGTTTAAATACTCTTATTTACACTACTTCAATTTCATCTTGGCGAGGAAATGCTACAGGAAATAGGAGAACTCAGGAAAGGCTCACAAAATAAAATAACTGTTAGTGAGAGCCCCACACATTAATTTACCAAACGTAGACTGAAATATTGGTATCAAGATTAGAAGAACTGAATCTGTTAGAAAAGACATAAAATATATTCTCAGAAAGAATTTAAACATTTTCCAAAAAGATGTTCCTGCATTTTCAGTAGCCTAGACTCAACACTCAAACTTTTGGGTCATTAATACAATTCCGAAGAGTGCAGCTCTTTAGGAAACGACCCGCAATCGGCAGAACGGTAAGATGGCTGAGCACTAGTGGGTAGACCGGGTTCAGATCCCGTGAATAGGCTGGCAGCATGGAAGTCATAGTTTGTTCCCCCCCCCCATGAATAATGTAATGCGCGGAATACGTACAAATTTATCTTAAAAAGTTCTCTACGAAGACATCCTTTCTCGTAAGTAGATAGGTCTCGCATGCTTTGCCATAATTCAAATCCAATCCAACCCTTCATGAAATGGATACCTGGTAGTACCATTTGCTTATACTGTAGAGCAATTAGAATTATTTTTAAGCAGGAGATATGAAAAATGAGCAATGCCTTTGCCGGGATTCGAACTTGGAACTCTCGAATATGCGCCGAGTGTGCTACTGTTACACCACAAAGGCATGCAGAAAGGGTGGATAAAATACCTTATATACTCCTCGTGGCCGGTTTAGAAAAGCCATAAAGCGAGCTTTGGCTTACCAGGAGGAAGGACCTTGCATACCTACCTACCTTATATATTCCTCCCTTTTAAAGGGTGACTGGGGATTAAGGGCCCCATTCGCCACATCCTGGTGGTGCAGAATCATCATCCACCACCTTGCTTAGTTCAAGGCGCCACTGTATAGTCATTAGGATTATTTTTTGAAGCAGGAGATATAAAAAATGAGCAATGCCCTTGCCGAGACTCGAACCTGGATCTCTCGAATATGCACCGAGTTGCCATCGTTACACCCCGAAGGCATGCAGAAAAGAGGGAGCATATACGTTACAATGCTGCGTCACATAAAAAAAAACTTTTATAGCATAAACATCAGTATTCGAAGTACTCGTGTCCATCGTGGATAAGTCTGCTCCTTAGATTACAGTTTAGAACTGCTAACTCTGCTCCTTAGATTTCAGCCTAGATCTGACTGCTCTGCTCCTTAATTACAGCTTGGATTTACAAAAAAATGTGGCATAATTAGTAATATTGTAGAATAAGAAAAGTATTATAATAAAGTACTGTTATTATTATATACTGATGACTGTATATACTGATGGTAATGAACTGATATTATTATATACTGATAATTGACTGATATTATTATATACTGATGATTAATTGCAAAAAAAGTGTTCAAATTACGTTTGATTACATTATCTCTTCACATCAAATTACTTTTGATGAAAACTTTTGTAAAGGCAGTTGTTAACAGGGAAAAGATTTTCTTTTCCACAAAGTTCTCTTAAAATTAAAGGGGGAATTCTGTTGGTACTCAGATAAAGGAATTAATGAGTGATCCTGCTTTTGAAGGTACGTTAAGCCACTTAATCTGATACATGGAAATACTTCAAAAGTTTGGTAACAAACACCTTGGATAACCAAAAAGCGAACAGCGGCGAACAAATGTAACAAAAAGATAGCAATTTACTGAGAACTAATTCATGAGCTTCTAAGAAACCATAAATCATTGGTGTGAGGTGTAATTTCTAGAAAAGTTTTCGTGAGTGGTTTGTATGTTTGTTTGTAAGGCATGTGCATTTCCATGAAACACTTTAAAATCCTATCAACTATTATAAGCCATCAAAACGAATTGCTTATTTCTTGACAACTAAAGAATAGAGAATCTGCTTAGTAAATTACCAATAAAGCATTTCCTTTCAAATTTTTTATAGATGCTTTAGAATTCGTAGCGATTTCTTTGAAAAAAGAACTTAAATATTAACAAAGTATAATATGTTACTTAAGATTTATTTCTTAAACACTTATTTTGAATTTTCCAGAAAACTAAGTTTTTGAAAGAAATGGGAATTCTTGAAATACTAGATTAATGGAAAGTGCCTAATTTAAAGTGCCAGAGACAAGACAAGAAACGTCCAAGAAAATCTACATTAATATTGTCAGGAGTACTAAAATATCAATCGTGTCTTTAGTCGGAAAACGAGTCCTAGACGTTACAGTTGCTGTGCTACCCGATGCTACAGTCGGTGTTCTAACCAGTACACCATAAAGGCATATGGGAGGAATTCCTTTAATTCTGTATTTATTTATTTTCTCTAAAATAATTTTTGCCAACCATGAGAGTTTATACCAAAAGTTTAAAAAAAAATCTGATGTATACACCACATGACTTCCTTGTAAGGAATATTAAATTATACGCATTTTGCATTTCATTATTGGATTCAATAAAATCTTCTTCATCGATAGTGCATAAACCGCTCTAAAATAAATGCACCCTTTAAAATTCACTATATTTGTTTACCATAGCGACACTCTGGCGCTAGGTTCACTTAACAGCGTTAGATCTCATTCATTTTATAGCTCAGAATGCACAAAAATTATGTATATCATCTGCATAATTATTTAATCGTTGCCACATATTTCATTCAAATACTATGATAAATCTAAAACGATGTATAAAGGAAATTAAACAAACAAAAAGAAACAGTTTTTCACAGAGGATTAGTATTTCTCATTCAATTTATTGAGGTCTCACTTCGCGACAAAGCAAAAACGCATAAAAACTCAAAATATCTATAAAAAAATTACGAAATAAATCTTAAACACTTATTTCCTCGAATAAATTCCAGAATGGATTAAAGAAGGCATTAGCTTTGTTCTTACGAAGCCTAGTTTCTCTAGATTGGTAATAAATCCACTATTCTGCTAAGTTTCATATGTAAATATATAGCCGCTATGGCCAAAATAATTAGGCTTAGTCGCACTTAAACAACTTTTAAATTGTTGATAATTCTACAATTATAATATGCAGGTTAAATAACGACATAAATACCTTAACCGGAAGATAAGAACAACATAATTCAATCATTTTTAAAGCAAAAAATGCTCAATTTACGAACATATAAGAATAAAGAAACTGAGCTCACTGACCCGAGTAACAGAGTGGATATATATATATACATATATTTATATACTTTTGGTGCCAAATTGTGCCGATTGTAACTAAAATAGGAGATGCATATTTACATGTTATAGCAATCCTATATACAAAATTTCAACATTCTGAGGCTACTCATTTTTGAGTCATGCAAGATACATGCATGCATACGTACGTACGTACGCACGCACAGACGCCACTAAAAAAATCTCTTCAGAATCCATTTTAAATCAGTTTTATAATTTTTTTGGGGGGAAAAAAGAGTCCTTTATTCTGT
>KK117266.1:456624-475161 GCA_000611955.2 Stegodyphus mimosarum
AGTCCTTTATGTCCTTTCATTCAGATATGACCCAAAAACACAGTTAAATTGCATTCGGTAGCATTGCAAAAATGGATATTTTCGTTAAAATATAATACCCGAAATTTTTCGTGATTACAGTAATTCCTGTTTACTTCGAAGAAGGAAGTAAAAATGGTGCATTTTTTAAAAAAATGTGAGTCAGAAAAAAAAGCATAACAAGAAATTTAATTGATGATATTGAAATCTTGTTTCAGGGTGGAATAATGTGAAATGGCAGCTCATACATGTATGTCTTGCTTGTGAATTCCCAAATGCCTTTTCCCAAAACACCTTTGGTAGTTTTACTCCCAGCTCAGTCCGAACCGAAAATAACCTTTGACATCATTTTCATCTCAGCCTTCGTTTTCGGAACCCTCGTATAAATGTAAACGTTTTTTCCGATAATAATCAGACTTTTTTTAAAGCAATGTGTACCAAGAAGTGCGTGTATTTAAAGTTATTTTGAAAAAGGTATTTCACAGCAAACTTATTGTGGATTTCTATATTTTAAGTTGATAGTGTTCTCAAAACTCAGCATTTTAACTTTAAAAACGATGATATTAAATAAATCAATTTCATAGCTCAAATTTATAATAGGTTAGGTTAGGTTATTCAATTATGGCAAAGCACACGAGGGCTATCTGCCTAAAGGGAGGGATGCCTTCGTGGAGGACTTTCTAAGGGAAACTGGCTCGTATACACGTTACACATGAGGAAAACCACGAAAACGCCCATGTAGCCAGCCCGTTCGCGGGATTCGAACCTCGGATCGAACTACCAGTGTTCAGCGTCTTTACCGCTCGGCCGCTGGTGGGCCAAATTTATAATAAATTACTATTAATGGCTAATAGTTTTAGAGACGATAACAAACTTCCCTATGGCATGCCTTATAAACGCGTAAAATGAGATTCCACTAAAATAAAACGAAATAAAAGTACAGTAGAAGTCCGATAATCCGGCACGTTCGGGACCGGCTCGGTGCCGGACTACCGAAAATTCCGGTCTATCGGGCGGTAATTATAAGAACAATTAGGTTAATAATTAAACTAAAAATACAGTATGCAAATACATACAACAAAGTTTATTTTACATTTCATGTAATGTATGTACACGTACTGTAAAACATATTTCACTTAGATTTAAAAAAGTCACGAATGTCTTTTTGTTTTCTTCTTGACTTTTGTTTAGTATAAAATTTATTTCTAATGATATGGAAATCAATAATTTCTGAAGCACTGTAGCTAGTACTAGCCTCAGCAAAAGAGATAAACTTATTTAGTGATTCTGCAGCTTCTGCCCAGCTGATTTTTTCTTCCTCTTCCATTTCGGCATCTGAGTCATTTTCTTCAAGATTTTGAGTAGGCTGAGGGTTTACTACAATGTTGATAATGTCCTCATCGGTTAGTTCTTGTTCAACAGGCTCATTCTCGTCGATTAAAAGCCACTCCTCTACCTCATCTTCAGGCAGGTTTTTCAAGGGATTGTCAGTACTTCTAACGACATCCAAAACTTTGGTCAGAGCGTCTTGATGGTTTTCTTCCTCATCAGTCTGTAGAGTTAGGTCAGATGCAGGGTTTGCAGCTGGCCAAAGTTTTCTCCAGCATTTTTGGAGTGTTGTATTTTTTACCTGGTTCCAAGACTGTGCAATAGCATAGACGGCATCTTTTACTGTAAACTTTTTTTGAAAATCAGTCACGTCACAGTCGGCATTTAACAGGCCTTGAATAAAAGACCTTCTATAAAAGCATTTAAAATTTTGAATAACCCCTTGGTCCATGGGTTGAATCAAAGATGTTACGTTAGGTGGGAGCAGAGTAGCAACAATATTTCCAGAAACTAACTCATCTACTGGCGGATGGGCTTTGCAATTGTCCAAAAGAAGGATGGCTTTAGTATCTTCTGGTAGACCAAGGCTTTTGAATGATTCCTTGACCTCAGGCACAAAGTGGTGAAAAAACCAGTCTTTAAAGAGGGCGGCAGTTATCCACGCATTTGATTGAGCATCGTATTGGACAGGCAAGTGTGTAACATTCTTAAAAGCCCTGGGTTTTGCAGATTTACCTATCACAAAAGGGGTCACTCGGTGGTTTCCAGACGCATTAGCACATAGCAAAACGGTTAATCTGTCTTTGTTTTTTTTAAAACCCTTGGCTGCTTTTTCTCCTCCCCCAGCTAGTGTAGATGTTGGTAAACATCGCCACAATAGCCCTGTTTCATCAGCATTGTAAATCTGTTCAGGTGTTAAATCATTATCAGCCACGATTTTCTCAAACTCGTCTTTGTATTTTTCTGCAGAGTTTTGGTTTGCTGAAAGGGTTTCTCCAGTTACATCAAGTCTTCGAATTCCATGCCGAAACTTAAAGTTTCTGAGCCAACCATCAGAATAATTACATTCACTTTCAGCAACTCCTAAATCTTGGCCGAATTTCTTTGCCTTTTCAACAATCATTGGCCCTGTTACCGGCTTTCCTTCAGAACGTACTGCACTAAACCATTTGAACAATACACTATCTAGCTGTTCCAGTTTTGGTTTTTTTAATGTTTTTCTAGAAGCCAATTTTTCAGTTGTTACCGATTGAGAAGCAAACTTCATTAGTTCATCTTTTTGTTTTTTAATGTCATAAATAGTTGATGAGCCAATATTAAACTCATTCATTAAAACATTTCTATTCTCGCCTTTTTCTAGCCGTTTGATGATTTCTAGTTTCTGATTGAGAGTCAGTGTTACGTGTTTTCGTTTCTCTCCTTTTGAACTCGAAGGCTTAGGTTTTGAAAACATGGTCACTGTACAGTTAGAACGAAAATCACTTTTTTTATAAACAGTTTCAAAAGTTACGTTTACTGCGATGTGAAAGGACACAAAACAACAACGCACAAAAAAATGGCGAAGACGCTTCGTGATTGATTAACGGAGCTGCACTGCACCTGAATTTGTTGTGACAGCTGAGACTAGCCGGCCGCTAATTGTTTCCGAACAATACCGAGCGCTTCCGGATGATCTCGAACTACCCCGAAAACTTCCGAATAGCTCTCGAGCGGTTTTATTTGCTTTAAAGACACACTTTTGGAGAAAACCAAAATTTTTACAATTTTCCGGAGCGATGCCGGACTATCGGGCATTCCGGACTGTTGGATGCCGGACTAATGGACTTCTACTGTAGAACTAAAATATTTATGCTGCATGGTTTTCTTATATAACCATATCCTAACAAGATAAAACATATTGAAAAAGGTGTTACCTCATTGAAAGAACTGACTTTATGTTCTCTTATTTATAATACAGGGTATAAAATACAGACTTTTTCATAAATGAAATGAGAAAATAATTCCCGATCGGGCTAATTCCGTAATAAAATTACTGACTCTTCTCCTCTAATGTTCAGATGAGAACACAAACGTTAAGGCTATTTCAGGAATTGCCTCAATTGGCTATCTTTCTATGGAGTTATTAAATACTCAGATGTAGAGGAGATTTGAGATGGATACATGAAATTTAGCTGCATTGTTTATGACATATTGCTGTTAACGAATGATAATGCACTATTTCACTAAGCCATACCTATCATTGCGTATTGGTTAATGAAGGTATCGAAAGAATAGCTTGGTTTCTGGACATAAATCCCTTTGATCATGATTAAGATGTCTCAGGATGCTCTCAACCTTCTGCGATTTTGAGTTGATAAGCATGTTTAAGGAGCATTGGAATATGTTGATACGAAATTGGTTTCAAAACTGTTGTTTGTAAGAAAGACATCGTTGTCAGATTTGTGTTTCTGTCATAGGAAATTTGCCCACTTTATTAAATTTTTGCTTTGAGCTCATAATTTTTCAGGAATAGTTTCTCATATCTATTTTTTTTTTGCTCTTTGTGTTATTGTTTTAAAATGCTTTTTTAATTTTAAAATGTACAATATTTATTTTTCCATTTCGGAAAGTATGAAAATATGTGAAATTTATACTATTCTCTGGCAAAGATGTTATTACTGTTCGTTTAGATTACCTTTTCACGTTTTTCACTCTTTAAAAGTATATTTTGATATTTCAGAGAATATCAAGTTCTATGAACATTTCCCCATAAATACATTTAATGCGAGTCTTTCATAAAGGCAGATATTTCGTACTTTGGCTTCAGCTTTTAATAAAATTCAGTTGCAACTTAATTTTCCCTCGCAGGTTAACCCAAAGGATTGTGAGCAATGTCTTATTAAAGCAAGTGAGGTCTACAGTGATGTCGGAAGGGGTAAGACAGCTGGTAAGCAGCATATGACTTTAGCTGAACTACACGAGGAACAAGGAAATCTTGAGAAAGCTCTTGAAGAATATCAGCTAGCTGCAGATTTATTCACTGGTGAGGTAAGTACTGCTGATGAAGACTTTTTTTTTCTGATATGAATAAAGGAAAAAATATTCGCTATCCAGTCAAAGCACCTGTTTCACTGGACTAAAAAATTTGGATTGTAGAGAGGGGCAAAACCGTACTTTTATGTAATCGGATCGGAGCTTTTCACTAAAACTGAACTAAGTGAGTAATATTTTGTGATTCACAGCTCACTAACAGTAACCTCGATGAAAAGCATCGGAAACGAGGAAGGAATCAAATGCAGCTAGCGTGAATGGAGAGGTGAGTGGAAAAAATGGAACCAGCAATGAGATGAGAAGCAACAACTCAATCAAATGCTAATTCCTAGAGCTGATTTCTTTCAACTGCAATTGTGATATTCCTTAAAAATCTCCTTTCTACATAGAATTAATAATAAAACTCTAGAATAATTTTTTAACAAGTTATTAAATGATAAAAACTAAACTATCTTATAAAAATAAACATTCTTTTCTCCTTTAAAATGGTAATCGAACTTTCTTAGCACACCAAAGAGATTATTATGCATTCTTTGGCATTCGGCATTCGTTAAGGCTGCAGCTAGCTCCCCTTTTAAGTTTTTTGAGGTACGGGATAACCTGCATTTACAGGTGTTCACAAGCAGAGGCCAGATGTGTTCCTACTTTATTAATGTAACGGAACTAAACATTTAAATGTTATGTAAGTTAAACATAATCAACAATTCTTTTCTGTATTTCTATGGAACTTTGTAAGCATTTGAAAAGAAAAATTTAAGGCGTTAGAAAGTTATTTACATAAAAAAAATCCTTTAACAAGTCAACAACCGAAATGCAATATTGTATGAAGCAGGCATGCTTGATGTACTATAAATTTCGGAATTTTAGATACTGGAAAGTAAAAATTAAGTTACAAAGATGCACGTGCAAACACGTACTGCTTTCATTTACTGTTTAGATCAAATCAATTGCAAATATCAAATTTGAAGGGAAACACGTCAATATAAAATTAAAAATAAGGCAAAAAAGCAACCTTAGACTGGTGTGGATTTTAAATAAAACTCTATCCATTTCGAGGACGATAAGACACAGCTCTTTCTTCTTCGGCAGCAAAAGAAAATTTTAGTAAAAATGAGAATGATTTCCTTGAAACTTTCCACTTTCACTAAAATTTATCTTCTTTGGTTAATGACATTAATTCCAATCTATGCTTTCCAAATGCTTTTATATTCTAATAACGTAATTTTTCGCGTTTCATTACCATAGTTTTCCACAGATGGCGTTGCTTTCGTTTTCTCTTAGATCAGTTGATTATTTTCAGCATAAAATGGTAGTCGCTTATCCCATCTTTGTAAAAAGAAATTTTTGCTCTTTCTCTCGAAATCTGTAGAGTTTTATTCAAAATCTACGCCAAACTGCGGTAGCTTTTCTTTCCTATTTTAAATGCAATTATATAATTTCTTTAACTTTTTGCATTCGAGAAATTACTCTCAATCATTATTAAACTTAGTGCAGTAAGACAACTAAGAGTTTCTCCTCTAGTATACAATGCTAATTTCGAAGATGTTGTAAAGCTACTTAATTTTTGGAGCAGGAGGCTTCGGAAACAGCTATGTCTCCTCCGAAATTCGAATCATGAATTTTTCGACTGCTAGCCGGACGTGTTACCAGTTACACAATGAAAGCATGCGGGAGGGACGATATAATTCCTTATAGCCCCATTTAATGACGACTTGAAAGAGAGAAGCGAAGCCCAATGGGCCGAATCCAAGTGGGGATGAATTATCGTCCACCGCAATTTAATTTGACTTTCGCAGGAATGAAAAATCGGCAGTGAACTTGCCAGAGTTCAAATCGCGAGTCTTCTGATTGCTATCGAAAATTACTTGTTACCCCACAAGAGCCCTCATAGGGAATGACAATAAAGCTTTATTAAGGGAAGTCGGAAACCCTATACCGACAATGTTAAATTGGCCATTTTTTATGTACCTTTTCTCAAATCAGCTGTAGATACACTCTTGAAATCGTTTCTGTAATTAAGATTACACTCTTGAAATCGTTTCTGTAATTAAGATACATCTATCTGATTATATTGAAATAAGCTTTTGAAACGTTTTGAATTTTAGACTAATGTGTAGAATATTTTACTAGGCATATTAAAATTTAGCAATTTTCTCATACAAAAAAATTTGTGAAATTGTTTTTTCTTAGTTTATCACAAAAAGCTCACTTCAGTAAATATTAGGAAACATAATAAATAAACTATAAAAATTTTAGATACCTGTGAGCGGTAATTCCTGAGAAAAGGTACATCGAGTATAAAAACACAGTTTTTTTTTTAAATATCCTCATTTATCAAAGCATTCGGTGATAAGTTAAAACTGTATTTTTTACAGTTCTAATTTTCATAGATTAAAGTAAGGTATTTTTAGAAAGCTAAAAGTGTACAGAATTTGAAAATGCGAAAATCCCAAATCGCCATTTTTTGAAGATTTTTGGCTTCCAACAGAACTCATTTTATTGCTTCAGTGTAAAATTAAGACATAAATCCAAAGTTTATTAAACAAACTTTAGGAAATAACAACTAATCACCTTTTTACAGTATATGCTAAGTCTCCTTTTTTTCTTTTGTAACAGGAAATGGCATCTTCTACAACCAAATGTCTTCTAAATGTGGCAACTCATAGCGCTACTCTTGGTGATTTACAGCGAGCCGAAGAAATCTTCGAGAAACTTGGCAATGAATCTCTTTCCAACAAATTACTGAAATATACCGCATGTGAAAATTTTTCAAAGGCGGGCCTCTGCCGATTAGCTCGGAATCCTCAAGATGGAGATGATCTCATACAAAAAGTGATGGAATGGCAAGAGGCAAGTCCAGCGTTTGGGGAAAGCCGTGAATTCACATGGTTGATACGCATGGCAGAAGCTGCAAAAAGTGAAGATGTTGATGCTTTCAATGAAGCTATCAGATCCTATGAGTCTATAAAAAGACTCACAGATTGGGAAAACAATCTACTAAAAAAAGTCAGAAAGAATCTTGGACCCGACTTGCGGTAGTAGGGTAGACTCGCCTTGACTGTGCTGAAATTTTTTAGCTGTAGTTAGTTCATATTAACCACGCTGAAGAATGGTGGTATTTTATTAGGACCCTTTGCCTTGTAGAATTCATTCATTGATGTTTGATGTAACTACTCTTTTTTCTTGACCGAAAAAAAAGTTTGGGCAGTTTGAAGAGTTTTATTTCTGAAAGTCTTGATTTCAGAATTCTTCAAATGATGAGAAGTGAGGTCTTATTATAAGTTTAATTAATAAAAACGAAAGGGAAGCATTGATAGTTAAGTTCTGGCACAAGAGTTTATGTCTGATACTACGAAATGCAAGAAATAGACTTGTTTAATGCCGTAAGTAGATAAAAGCAACAGGTGCACAGCACAAGACACAACACTAAGAGGCTCTAAGGTAGAAGTAAAAATAGAAGGAAAACGAATGAACATGTAACCAATAAATTTTCTAAGCACAAGCTAAAAAAAGTGCCCTTAAAATGCTATTATGCATTTATTAAAAAATACATGTGAATAATTTTATATAATCATTATGTAGACAAAAAGCTATTTATAAGCAAATGGTATTCCTGTTTGCTTTAGTACTATTACTACCGTCTTCAGTAGAGTTAAAAGTAAACCCTGTGTAACAATTCATGAAAATCTGCTCACGAAACTGGATCGAGCGACTATAAGCTAAAGACTGACAAGCGTGCATTGAGTTTCATGACGTTAACGATGAATGATATTTAATGTAAAGTATTGAAGTTTGATTGAAAATATTTAAAAAAAATTGTTATTTAACGTTAAAAATATGGACTGATTAATGAGATTTTAAAGTTAAAAATTTGGAGATTCTAATGGAATGTGTGATAAATTTTTAAAGTATATTACAAGTGTTGAATTATAACATTCAAAAATATGGACTGATTAATGAGACTTTAAAAGTACAAATCTGGAGATTCTAATGGAAAGTGTGATAAATCTTTAAAGTATATTATAAATGTTGAATTATAATATAAAGAAAAATGCATTATCAGTTATTCCAATGTTTTTATAAGTTCTTACTTCTCATCAAGCCTCAATGTAATGCTTTTCTTTTCAACGGAGATCCTTTTTTTAAAATTGATATTATTGCTTTATAAGCAATTGACAGAGATGCGTTTAATAAAGACATCTGTACCAAGTAACTACATTGCATTAACATTGGAATAACTTATCAGGACTTAGTGTTCTGTGTGTATTCTTTGAGAACATGGTAATTCTGTAAAGGGTTCTTATCCTTACGTTCTAAGTCCTGAACTGGAACAGGGAGCGGAAGGTACGCTATGTTCTGATGTAACTGCTGGGCTGGAGAATAACTGAACGTGAAGGGATTTGAAATCCTTTTTTATTAATTCACTATTAATAACAAACCTCCCAATTCGGGAGAGATACAGAACGTAACAGACCACACTTTGGTCGCATTTAACAATCAAATAAATTTAAATAAATTAAAATATAACTTAAATTAAACTTTGCTTCGCAGAGCAATTCACGGAAGTT
Source organism: Stegodyphus mimosarum (assembly GCA_000611955.2). Taxonomy (NCBI): domain Eukaryota; kingdom Metazoa; phylum Arthropoda; class Arachnida; order Araneae; family Eresidae; genus Stegodyphus; species Stegodyphus mimosarum. Next base: position 465,570 of record KK117266.1, read on the forward strand.
GGCCTCTACCGAAAAGGGTGCGTAGCAAGATATACTAAATACTACCGCACTTTAATTTATTTTACAAAGCAATCACGTAGTAAGCACTATGGCTTATAAATTTAAACTGCTAGCTGGTCAGGCGAACGTTGAGCAGCGTGACCGTGATCTGAGGCAAAGCTCTCACACACCGAGAGGTTTCTACCTCTGTCTTAAATAGTGCTTGGCTGAACTTGAAAAAATTAGCATAAGCTAAAAACGCGCGCTTCTTCTGACAGGAAGTTGAAGCAGAGAGGAGATAGAAAAGATTTAAATTAAAATAAACTTGGTTAGTTTAACTAAAACCTTACAAACTCAGTTAACTGTAGATATTTTGGTAGTCAAGCTATTAAATTTATTAACGAATTTTCATTAACTTAATATTGTTCTTTCAATTTCGTATTCATTTGACTAAGCTTCTGCCCTGTAAAATGTCATAGCAAATTAGGTCAGTCTTCGAAATTTAAAATTAATGCATATTCCCCGATTAATAAAAAAATTCGCTTTATACCATTTTGTTTTTAATTAAGACCGCACTAGCAAATGTTTCCCTTGGCTGGTGAAAATCACAAGAATATTTTGGCTTTTACAAACATGATGTGGAAAATAAGTATAGGATTGCACATTTAGTTTTGAAACAGTCTTAAGCTTAAAAAAAGGTATGGAAAACTTTTTGAGTGGCAACAAAGAATGATAAAAAAAATTACATGAGGCTAATTAATCAAGCATCTTCAACAATATTTTAAGTCTTCCTCATCAGCCATAATAGATGCACGACTCGCTTTATATATCGAGTCAGACAGAAGAAAAAAGATTAGCAATTTATCGCCTCATGAGTTCAATCGTCGATAAAATAGTAATAGAATCTTTTCTTTCCTATATTTTTCCCTCCTATATCCCCCCAAAATGCATTCAAACAATTCAACTGAGCACATTTTCTAATTAAATAAAACTACGAAGCACATAAATTATTTCTTTACATTATGTGGCATTTTTGTCATATCACTCCTGAATTTATTACGGGGTTTTTGTAGATTATCTCTTCAACTTGAGAAATAAATGAATGCATTGTTTATTCGCTTTATGACATTTTTACGAAAGTTTGCTTAGGAGAACATTGCCTCAGGATACCAGACATCATGTAACCATCCCCTAATATTATATATAAATAATATAAAACCTTTAGTATTTATCATTTGCCCATATTATAGCGCTTGGGAAACTGCTACTTCTGTAAGTATTGTAATTACTTCAAACACTTTATTTATCAACAAACAGCCGAAATAATGGGAATTTGCTCTTTGTGTTTTAGGAATATATGTCATTTTAAGTACTATCGATTCAATGAGATGCTTTAATATAGGAATATAATTAATGATAATATTTATACGTTTAACAATTGCAAGTAATGTTAATTGCTTTTAACGGTAATCTCAGCTGAGATGCATTTAAAATTCTTAAATATTTCCTCCTGCAAATCTATACACATAGGTACAGAAAATTATGTTTTCGGTTCATAAACTCGATAGTCAATTTTCAGTGAATTAGCCCCACGTTTTAAATCAAAACACGTTAGTTTCGTTACATTTATACCTTTAGCTGCTTCTTTTGCTAGGGCTTCTACTTCCTCATTGCCTTTGCTGCCAACGAGTGCTTTGATCCATGATATTATGAAATGCTGGTTGGTTATGTCAGAGGCAGCGTTGAGGATTTCCTAAATTATTGGATATCTATTCGTTTGGGGGGGGAGCTATTGCGTGCACGGTGGATAAGCTTACCTGTAAAAAGACAGGAGGTTTTTAAAGGCGGGGTGAATACTGTATTCGATGGCTTTTAATATTGCAAATGCTTCTGTTTGGAAAACATTATTTTCTATATTTAGTTGAAACTTTTTCTCTTCTTTTGACTGGCTATTGAGGTATACTTTTAGCGCACATATCTTTCCATTCTAGGCCGGAGCCATCTGTATAAATTTGTGGGAATTTGATCACGAATGGCTCTTTGTTGATGCAGAGAGTTGTATTGTTCTTCAGCGCAGGATGTCGCTCATACGGGTGCGAAGGAGTTGAGTATATAAAACTAATCTAATGCTAAATAAAATTAACCATCCGAAACTACACAGAATCAACTAACGGAGTTGGCCCTTATTTATAGATCGCCGGGGTATACTAGCAGGCACGTAGAAGTACGGCCGTAGAACAGTAAGCTTCGACTCACAGCAACAACAGGGCCTAAACACAAAACACCATCTCCTACTGAAGCAACCAAGACTTCAGCTTAAATACTAGCAATCGCTAAAGAGAAATAAAGCAGTCACTAAAGTGAAAATTATCTTAAAATGTTTATTTTGCTCTAATACTACCAGAGTCAAGAATAAGTTAAATTATACAAAGAGTCAAGAATAAGTTAAATTATACAATACAAAATTTCGTTACAAAATTTAGGAGCCAGAACTCAAGCATGCAATGCAAATAACAGCAACTCAATTTTTAAACGTAATAAAGTAAATAATAAAAAATCACGCAGATACTTTTTGTCTGTCTAACTATTACACTGGCTTGGGCCGTCTTTATCACCGAGAATTTGAAGAATTCTACAAATGCGATTATTCTTATCTGGGAGTGATACTGCTTCCTTTCGTTCATGACTTACTTCAAACACACTGCAGAATATTTCTACAGCCCATCAAGCAAATTTACTCTCTACCTCTACAGCAAACAAATCTACTCTACATCTCTACAGCCTGTCTATCAAACAAACCTACATCTCTCTATCATACAAATCTACTCTATATCTCTACCAGGCTATCAAACAAATATATTCTCTATCTCTACAGCTTATACAATCTCTACATCTACTTCAAACATACTGCAGAATATCTCTACAGCCAGTATGTTCGTTGCTAGTTAAACTTTATTCTTCAGTTTCTACTTAAACATAATCAGTGTTCAGTATTTCAAATACTCAATAAATTTGAGTTTTTTGAACAAGAAGCGGATGTAGCTCATCGTAATTATTATTTTCTACATTCGGGTAAAGTTAGAAAATCACTTAGTGGCATCTTACATAGAATTTTCTAAATTAATATAATGGTGGGGCTGAAAGGAAATTCTTTGAAATTTTCGATGGTAAAAAATATTTATGATGCTTTCTTTCGATTACCAAATTATGCACCCATTAGAGATGTTCCCTGAAAGCTGCACGAGAAATGTGCTATTTTTTTTATAACTCCAGGAAAACCGCAAACTATCCCAGAGGCAATTTATAGTAAATGGCTTTTGCTACGAAGGCCTGTTGTTACGTTAGTTCTTAGAAAGTGAATGTGAAGGTAAAACTATAAAATTGTCTCACGTTACAATAGGCGCCACTTAATTTAATTACATTTGTCCACGACTATTCAGATGACATTAACCTAATGATAATGTGAAACGATGCAATGACCTTCATAATTTCAAGGAATTAGACAAATTTATCATAAAAGTAATTAGAAACATATGAACACTTTCGTAGCATTTAAAATTCCAAAAAAACGTTACCAATTGTAGATTGTTTGCAACTGTTTTATGTACCAAGTGCAATTTTTTTGGATTCTTCATAATATTTCTGCAATATTCATAATATTCATAATCGTTCATAATGTTCATAATCGTTCATAATGTTTCTGCAAATAATTTAACCGATATTGTACCCTAATCTTGATTAATCAACAACCCTTATCTTTTACAGCTAATTCTTCAGATTTCTGCTTCATCAATAAACCTCTGATTTCCACATCTTTTTCTTGAATTGTGCAGGGAATAGTAAACTAAACCTTCAATGCTTTCTCAAGATTGTGATCTTTCTTACACGCACTTCTTCATATTTAATATCTTCTCGATTTTTTACCATTTTGCATGAGAATGTTTGAGAAATGTTAATTTAAGAGCAATATTCTGCTGACTAACTTTTGAAAGTCGGTCATAGTGGTGCAACAAGATTACTTTATCCTTTATTTGAAACTAGAAAAAGACTCAAATCATTAAGCTTTTTACTAATTTCCACGATAAAATTATGAGGACTGAGTGTTCTGTGAAACATGGTAAATTCTGTAAAGGGTTCTTAAACTCAAGTTTTCAGTCCTGAACTGGAACAGGGAGCGGAAGGTACGCTATGTTCTGGTGTAGATCCTGTATTGGCGAATAACTGCACTTGAAAGGGATTTGAAATCCTCTTTTATTAAATCACTATTAAATACAAACTTCCCAACTCGGGAGAGATACAGAAAGTAAATGACCGCACTTGGGTCGAACTGAACAATCAAATAACTTTAACTAAATTAAAATAGAACTTAAATCGAAGGTTGCTTCGCAGAGCAATTCGCGGAAGTTGGCCTCTACCTAAAAGGGTGCGTAGCAAGATATACTAATACTAACGCACTTCAAATTGTTTTACAATGCAATCACGTAGTAAGCACTATGGCTTATAAATTTAAATTGCTAGCTGGTCAGGCGAACGTTGAGCGGCGTGACCGTGATCTGAGACTAAGCTCTCACACAATAAGAGGTTTCTACCTCTGGCTTAAATAGTACTTGGCTGAACTTCAAAAATTAGCATAAGCTAAAAACGCGCGCTTCTTCTGACAGGAAGTTGAAGCAGAGAGGAGATAGAAAAGATTTAAATTAAAATAAACTTGGTTAGTTTAACTAAAACCTTACATACTTCCCGCCAGAATTGCGATAGTTAAACTACTTTGGTCCAAACGGACCATGTTGAAAACTAGCAATTCTAAATAGTCGAAAATTTCACTGTTCTAAACTTAGGCCAACTCTTACAAGGCAATATATGTTTGTGTAAAATACAGACGAAATTTTCTGGAACAACAATCTTCAACATTTTTTTTTTCAAGTCTTATTCTTCAAACAGTCTTACTCCTTCCAGCAAAATCTGGAAGGAAAACAACTTTAGTATGACATAATAACAGAATAATTCTAAGTGGTACAAATCCTTTTTTTTTTTTTCTGTGTAATTTTGCACACACACATTATCATTCAAGCACAATTAAATTCTTCCCCCGTATGCTCTCTCACCGGTGTTGGATGTAAAGCAAACCGCCATTGCGGGTTTTTATGTGTTCGGGGGTGTTCAACTCTTCCACCTACAATCGACTAACATTAGTTAGAACTTGACATACGAGACCTGAAAAAAACGCCCTATAACCAGCTAATCCTAAGGTTCTCACTAGCTTTATGTCTAACACTTTAAGTGTATTTGGTGGAGAGCCTAATTAACACTTGCATTCTAAAATACTCAATCTTTAACTTTTCATGCATACAAATTCGCAGTTTGCACACAACATTCACATTAATATTGCACTTAGCGTGCATTGCTAGCATAATACTATTATTACATTTCATAACACATTAAATTTCATAGCAATCATGAAATACAAATATAGGTTAAATTTCTAAGCTTACAGCAAGTGCTTCCTATTCCTTTCTCAAGGTACTTTCTTGAAATATCAAATTACATTGAAATAATAGTCCACAGACTAAATCGTGTTTTTCAATTTTCCGATTTTCATTCTAGACATTTTACAAGTCTTTCGACAAAGCGTCATACAAAATCATTTAGTTAACATTTTCTTTTCAGCAATTCATTGCTTTTACAAAATTAATCTATTTACAAACATTAAGTAATTTTAAATCTTTAATGAATTACAAATTCTTTTAACAAAACATTTTACTTTCCATATGAGAACTTATCGCCCACTTGGCGTAAAATTCAACCTCGCTTGAGGTAAAATCGGCCCTGCAACTTGCAGTATACTCAAAAATTAACTAAACTTTTGAATACGAAATTGTACTTATCTTATTATGATCGTCCATCCTTTTCTTGGCCCAATCCTTGAAAGTCGAGTACGTTGTAGTTTGGTTGAGTCTCCTGGATTTTTGCTTTTGGTCCTTGGGAGGTGGCTCATCTCTTTTCCTTTTGAAATTCTGTCGTTGTATCCTCGGATATTTTCCTTGTAGAGGAGGTTCCTCCGCTGGACGTTTGGTGGACTGGGCCCTTCTCTCCTTGTTCCTTGTTCGTTGCTTGTCCTGGTTCCTGCTCTATTCGGGACGTTGATTCTCAGGTTGCAATCGACGTTTCTTGCTTCTCAGGCACCTGTCTGATGATTCCACAGTTCTTTTGGATACATTGGGCTTTCCTTGCCCATTCTGCTTTCTTCTCTTTGCACGCTCGTAGTTCCGTTCGTAGATCTGGTCACCTGCATCGTGAGACTTTCTTTTGAAACCACGTTTTTGGTTCTTATTTCTTTGTTGAGGGGGCGCTTTCTTTTTCTGGCTTTTCGATGCCGTTGTAGCTGGTTCCTGCTGTTTTTGCTGAAGTACATCTTCCTGGCTAGTCGATTGGATCCTGAAACAATTCTTTAAATATTGGCATTTTATTTCTATTATAGTATGGCTTGATTTGATCCACATTCGCTTTGAGTGTTTGTCCATCATTTCTTTTTAATATAACCACTGCCCCCTTAATTTGTTCAATTATAAATGGGCCTTCAAAACGCGGAAAGAATTTCCCCACCTTTTCTTCTGGGGCATTTGACAAGTTATGCCTCATTCTCAAAACTTCATCTCCCACATTGTACTTGACCTCTCTTCTTTTTAGGTCATAATATAATTTTTGTTTTCTCTGGACCGTTTCGATATTTCCCGTCGCTTCCCGTATCAACTTTTGTATATCACTCATTTTAAATTCTTCTGCCCTTTCCTGTACAAAGAATAGCTTGTCCAAGGGGGTCAGAATTTTCCTACCTAAGAAGAGTTCAGCGGGTGTTTTTTGTGTAGTATCGTGTTTGGCGGTCCTAAGGGCAAATGCAAATTCATTTATATGGCTATCCCAGGTAGAGTGATAGTTTTTCACATAACTTCGAATTATTTTCACTACATTTCTATTCACCCGTTCCGCTATGTTTGACTGCGGACGATACGGGACCATCTTTAGATGACGTATGCCCAGTTTTGCACACATTTCCTCAAACATTTTACTAACAAACTGGGGACCATTATCGGAAATAACTTTTAGGGGCGCCCCGTATTTTAAAATATACTTATTTAGAATTGAATCTACTACAATTTTTGCAGACGCGCGTTTTAACGGAATTAACTCTAACCATTTGCTAAAATGATCCACTATAACTAAAAGATATCGGCTTTTGTTAACTTTACTTCGAGGGTAAGGTCCAAGTAAATCGATGCCTATTATTTGATTTGGGAATTCTGATTTAATACTATTTAGGAACCCGGCCGGGCGGAAATTAACATAATTATTTAATTGACATGTTGGGCACGACTGGACATACGCCCTAGTAAACTTTTGCAGTTCTGGAAAGAAAACTGCCTCGCGAACTCTCTGAACAGTTTTTCTTATACCTAAATGAGCCGAAATGGCACAATCATGCAACTCTTCTAATACATTCAACCTCATGCTAGCTGGGATAACCGGTCTATATTCATGATTCTCATTAGTAGCTTTCGTATAGAATAACAGTCCGTCAATTAATTCGTAATTTTCGGCCCTATTTCTTATCGGCACAATATCCGGATGATTGAAATTCTCAGGGTCGGCCAAATAATTGTATATATTTTTGAACTCCGGATCTTTTTTGAGTTCGGCTATTACTGTTTCACGAGAATCTAATACTTTGGATGTTAACATGGCTATCTTAATTACACTTCCATTTTCATCTAAGTTAATTCTGCTTAAAGCATCTGCCACAACATTTTCTTTTCCCGGCGTATGTTTAATTATTAGGTTATATTCCTGTAATTTGAGAGCCCACCTTATTAATCTGGGTGATAAATTTTTTCCAGAATAGAGTCTAGTGACCGCCGCGTGGTCGGTATATACAGTTACTGGAGAACTTCCAAAGAACACACGAAATTTCTGTACTGATGCTAACACTGCGAGAGTTTCTCTCTCTGTTGCGGAATAGTTTCTTTGGGTTTCATTTAATGTTCGGCTGAAAAAAGCCACGGGCTGACCATTTTGGGAAAGCACTGCACCAATCGCGAAATCTGAAGCGTCCGCTGAAATCTCTAATCCTTTATCCCCTTCTGGAAATTTTAAGACGGGAGCTTGAGTCAATGCGTCTTTCAATTTTTGAAACGCCAAGTTGGCTTCTGCTGACCACGAAAACCTAGCTTTTTTTCTTTTCAACTTTAGCAGTGGCTCAGCTATTTTTGCAAAGTCTTTAATGAAAGCCCGGTAATATGAACACATCCCGAGAAACGACGATAATTTCTTCGCTGTTTTAGGAACAGGATAATTTCTAATGGCTACTATTTTTGACTGATCCGTTTCGATTCCCTTTTGGGAAATTTTAAATCCTAAATAACGTAACTCTTTTGCGGCAAATTTACATTTAGACGCATTTATCTTTAAACCAGCTTCGTTTAACAATGAAAATACTTTTCTTAAATCTTGTAAGTGTTGTTCTAGAGTACTACTCGTAATTATAATATCGTCTAAATATATGAAAGTGCTTTTACCAAGGACTGGTCTTAAGACGATGTCCATACATCTTTGGAACGTTGCCGGCGCGCCGGATAATCCGAACGGCATTCTAAGAAATGCGTACGTACCAGATTTCGTTATGAACGCGGTTTTGTGTACGTCCTCGGGTTTTACCCCAATCTGAAAATAGCCACTCGTGAGATCTAATGTAGTCATGTATTTTGTAGACGAAATATTTCGAATTATTTCTTCAATTATCGGCAACGGATATACAGGATATTTTGTAACTGAATTTAACTTGCGATAATCTATAGCAAAACGCCATCGCTTCGGGTGCGTAATCGGGTAATCATTATTTTTCTTACACAGGACAACGGGGCTAGAGTAACTGCTAGAAATTGGCTTGATGATTTTATTCTTTAGCATCTCTTTAATATGATGTTCAATTATTTCCTCTTTGACCCTGTCATATATATGGCTTTTGCCTAACTGGCTGAGCATCCCCCGTGTCAATGTCGTGGTTCACCACCTGTGTAAAACCCTGTACATCACTAAATAAATTCGAAAAATGACTTACCAGTCCTTGGATTTTCTCCTTTTCTTCTGCTGGTAAATGTTGCAAGTCCACCTGCGGGGGCTTATCATTCTTGGCTTCAATTAGCTGCATATTTAATGTCAACTGTTCCCCTTTGAAATCAATTTTTGCTTCTGCCAACCTGAAAAAGTCCACACCTAGAATAATACATTTTTGCAGGTTTCGCACAATATGAAACAAAATCTTTACCTTTTCGTTGTTGATACGCACGAACAACGGTACTTTTCCTAAACAGCTACACTTTTCTCCTTGTGCCGCTATGACATCCGTGTCTCTTGCACTAAAAATTCTGTAACGGCGAAAGTGCTTTTTAAAGAATCTTTCCGATACGAAGCTGCTTTGAGCTCCTGTATCCAAGAGGGCTGTCGCCGGTATGTTGTTAATTAGAACTTCAATCTTCGGCAAACTCAAATTCAGTTCACGACCACGGTGTTTAAATTGAGTTTGGAAGGGTTTTGCTCTGCTTCGGACTTCTTCACCTTC
>KK117267.1:0-12117 GCA_000611955.2 Stegodyphus mimosarum
GATGAGGTGACAAACACACAAACAAACAAACACACAGACGCGCACGGATTTTAATATAATAGAAGATTAGTCTCAAGGAAAACTTGATACTGTTACGGATTTCGTATTTATTTAGCTGTTTCTTTGGAACTGTAATTAAAATTGTTTTACTTTCCCGTGCAAAGCAGACGATTTTTGAAGAGAAAGCTACGTCGGAAAAGTAAAAATGAAAGAGCGCGTGCATTTAATATTAAATAAATAAATATCTCGAAATTGGTGTTGCCACCCAGAAAAATCAAGAAAATAGGTTTTACGAGAATGTTATATTGAATAATTAAAAAGCCTATAAAAGCCGAATTAAAATACCTCAGTTCAGTTGCTGATGTTTTAAGAGAACTGTTTGCTTACTTAATGCTGTTGCTGATTGTAACGAATTCGCTGTGAGATTGATTTAACTTTCTCTGCTTTGAATTGAGTCCTGTTTAACGTTTGAGATACTGTGATACTGTATGAATATCTCTGAGAAAATATATCAGCATTTTGTTTTATTTTTTGCGAAAAGAATAAATTTTATTAACTTTTTATAGACTTGTGCATTCAATCCATTACGAACCCGTACGCACGCAAGAATATTTATTGGTATGTTTTCTTTTAAACAAGAGAAGGATTTTTTATACAAATTTTGTTATCCAATTTTGATCACTTTATTTCGTTTATAAACGTCTGCAATTCCTTATGAGTGCGAGAAACCAGAGGAGAAACAATATGCAGCATAATTTGAAAACATATTTGCAAAACAAATGTAAATACTGACTAAAAATAAATTATTTTCTCCATTTTTGCTTAGGTTATGGATTAAGAGAACCCATAGGGCATGCAGATTTTTATCCGAATGGAGGTGAATATCAGCCTGGTTGTGAAAGGGCAACACTATATAATGTAGATGCGAATAACTATGATATTCTCAGTTACTCGAGTGGTCTTGCTGTATTACAGAGGTATTCTCAAAAGAAAACTGATATCACTCAAGTAAGATATTTTTCTGAGCTCAATGTGTAATGAATTGGTATTAATTGTAATTCTGTTGGTATAATGCTAAAAACCAGTGCTAAATTTATATCCTTTGTATCTGAAATAAAAAAGATCAAACTTGTACCTTATCATATAAAAAATTAGATATATTTCTATGGTTTTTATATTATCAGATTTCATAGCTTTTGTAAGAGTATAGACAATTTTGGCCATGAAAAAGCAAGGAAATTCCCGAACAGTCAGCCTAGTATCCAAAAACGTAAATGCCTTCACCATTTTTCATATCACGAACTGGTAATAGCAGGCATTTCTATCTTCAATATCACTTTTATTATACACTTTAAATTTACAAATACTTAGAATATTTACTTCTCTGTTTTGCTAACTTAAGATTTTAGTTAAAGTACATCAGAAACGTCTGCAGCTCTAACCCATAGATGTCAAGAATAATTAATGTAACTGTGGGACATAAGCCTTAAAATTTTATATGAACTCAAGAAAACATTTAGCACCAATTGTTTGCTAAACCTTGTAGAAGCTTTAGGTATTTCTGAAGCACGAATATTGAAAAAATGATCAACGTTTTCGTCGGGAATCGAACCACGGACCTCTCGGTTACGCATCAAGCTTGCTGACCACTACACCACGAAGGCATGCGAAGAAGGCGGGAGAAATACCTTATAACCTTGCTATGGGGCGAGGCTTTGCGCATCATTCGTGAATCGTGAATATTTTCTAAAAGATTAAAATTTAATACAATTTTGTGTAATATATATTTTAATTAATATAATTTTATAATTTAATATAATTTAATTAATATGATTTAATATATAATTTTGTGTGTAGAGTAGTGACTGCACAGAAGAAGGGTTAAAATTACCCTTCATTACACTCTTTATAAATTTACAATGCGTCAACTCGATGCTAACAAACTACGCCGCTGCTTGGGCGGTAACTGAAATCAGTAAGAACTAAACTCAAAATCTGAAGATATTAACAAGTAGTAGAATAACGCTACAGGGCTCATACTATCCTGTTTTCTAACAGAGCGTTGATAATTTAGGGGTAGCAAACTAATAGCTGTTATGCCATGTTGAACCAGCTATAAATGCTAAGCCGAAGCTCACGCTACAACAAGCACAGAGTTTGCCCACACTCTCTAACTTTCCCTTCTAGAACTTGATACTTAAACTTTTTCTACGACTAATAGAATTTGCATTATTTCACGCGAGCTACAAATATTAAATATTCTGTCATTGACAATTAGGGAACCAATAAATTGGTTATTTAAAATAAATACAAATCCCTACAGTATATTTCAAAAGACATTGACTTATGTCTGGTTAGAGGCTGTTGGTATATATGAAACACACGTAAAGCTATATTTATGTATTTTTCAGTTGATTTTTGAAAATGGAATAAACACATCAAAATATATTAAAATTCTTATATAGTTCAAATTAATAGTTGTCTTTCAGTCTTATAGACTATAGACGAGAACTGAAATCTGAGAATAAATATGACACTTTACTTGTAACAGCCATCTTGTACTTTTCAAAATTTAATTTTTAAGATTTAATTAAGAGTCCCTATTACTCAAGTTATTGAAAGTACGCTACTAAATGTAAAGTAGTTATGGATAATTTATATGAACGTTTTACAGTATTTTTTTGTATTTTTAAAAAAATTGCTGTTTAGGATTTGATTTTCATAATTTAGTTACGATATTATTAATACTTTTTACCCGCTAGATTATTTTGTTATAAGAATGTTCAAGAGAATATGCATAATCTTTTTAATTTACAAAGCATTGTTAAATACCATTGCCCCATTAACATGTAAATACATATATAGATGTTAATATATATATATAGGATAGTACAAAACCTATCGAGTGCATTTAATTTTTGAATTGCATGGCATTAATTGAGTTCACGTAGAAGTTATTTAATGTGTAAAATCATGTCATGTAAAGCTGTTTTAAATTGTCTTTCCAAGAAAAGATAAATATGTATGTACACTGCCGGAGGAAAAAATGGGACAGTTCTACAGCTCCCTTTCTACTGGGCCGATTGAGAAGAAATTTAAAATGCGTTTTTCATGTCTCCAAAACGCGACATAGGATATGTATTAGATTTCTATAAAGCATTGTTCTAATATAGGTATTTTAACACAAAATCAACTTTTTCTGAAATGACAGGCCGAGGTTTTTCCATATTTCCATTCTACGTATCAAACTATGCCAAAATGCCAAGTTTTGTAAATTTCTCAAGAATAATTTTTAAAAAATCAGCTCTAAAAATTTAAGCTTCTCAATCTTAATTGAATTTCACATATATTTATTAATATCGCCTTTTTTATTAAATTTATTTGATTTCTTCTTCCAGAATTCGAAATTTAGGCTTAATCCAAATATAATTCGCACATTTCTTATGATTAATTTTTAAAATTTGTATTTTAAAATAATTTTTATGAATTTTTCGAATAAAACTTTGTATAATAAATAACCTATAAAATTTTTACCACCATCTTCAAATAGATGTATTTCTAAGCCCCCTGCAAAAAATTAGAGCCTTTATACAAAAGTTCCTAAGCTATATGTAGATTTACACATTGGCGCGTTTTGACATTTTACACATTTGTCATGAAACAATAATAACCCCAAATCTGGTTTACACACTTTGTTAATTGTACATTGAAAGAATAAAAGATGCGTCATTTTCCCCCGCTCGTGCACAGAGAAGGGAAAAGAAAATAGGTTAACAGAAATTAAGAAGTTCGGCAAGTGAATTATTCTTGGAGCAAACTGAAAAAAAAAGGGCAAAGATGAATGTTTAAGTATTTCCGTAAATTTCGTACCAAATTTTACAAAATTTAAAATTTTGGCATAATTTGAGTCATAGAATTGAAATATGAAAAAAAAATTGGCATGTCGTTTCAGAAAAAGTGCGATTTTGTGTTAAAATACCTATGTTAGAACAATGTTATATAATCTAATCAATGCTATAAATCTAATATACTTCCTAAGTCCTGCTTTTGAGACATGTAAAACGCAATTTCAATTTCATCAATCCGCCCTGTAGAACGGGAGATATAGAACCAGCCCATTTTTTTTTGCGCAATGTACTTTAGTTTGTTCCTTTTTTTTCAAACATAAAATGAGTTCAATAATTTTGAATTACCCATTATTTATACACGCATATACAATACATATATAACACACACACACACATATATATATATACGTATATAACATACATACATAACACACACACACACACACAAACATATACACTGGTGTGCAAAAATTAAGGACGAGACGAGTTTTTCAATATAACTTTGTACAAAAGCTTTCCAAATCAATGTATTTAATACCGTAAGATCCTCAATACGTAAGGACATGAATAATGTAAGCAACACTTACTAAAAGATAAATCAGAGGGATAAAAAGAAGCTTTATTGAAAAAGTAGCATGGAGCGCAATGCGACTGAAGGCCGAAACATGCCTGTGATGGGTGTCCAGCAAGAAACATCCGGTCTTTAATAGGGGATATGATCTCCCCTGACTGCTAGGCAGGTTTCACATCATTTGTGCATGCTGGATATGTGGTTGTTAATGAGCTGTTGAGACACTGCTGCTCGTTCCTCTTGTAGCACCAATCGCAGTTTCGGAATCGTTACTGGCGATAAGTTACGTGCTGCCACGGGTCTCCCTAGTAAGTTCCGTACATGCTTGACAGGATTTAGATCCAGAGACCTTGCCGACCAATCCATGTGTTCAATATCTTCACTCTCCAACAGCTCTTCGACAGTAACTGTGCGATGAGGTGGAGCGTTGTCGTCCATGAAGAGGAACTGAGGACCCATAGCCCTTGTGAAAAGACGCATGTAAGGAAGAAGAACCTCGTTACAATAGCAGTCCCAGGTGACGAACCTCCTTGGGAGATATGAAGGTCGGTCCGGCTACCAAGCATTATGTCTGCTCGAACGAGAACTCCGCGACCTCCAAAACAGTCCCTTTTGATGATGTTGAAGGGGTTATTGCGTGTTCCCCGCTCTGTCCAGATGTGTATGTGTCTAGAATCGCAACTCAGACTAAATCTGCTCTCATCTGTAAAGAGTACTCGTCCCCATTCATTGTCTCTCCAATTCCGGTGTTCCCGGCACCACAGAGAACGCCTTCTCCGATGGGCAGGCGTTAGAGGTACACACCGTACAGGGCGTCGTGCAAACAGACCACCACCGTGCAGTCTTCTGGCCACGGTAAAACGCGATATCGGTCGTCCAGTCGCCTGTGTCGTGTGTCTAGCGATTTCTCCCGCTGTCTGCCGCCTGTTTCTTCTGGCCTGTAAGGCAATATACCGGTCATCTGCGGGTGTGTTTTCTCGTGGACGACCACTACTAAACCCCCGGATAGCTGTTCCTGTAGTTTGAAATTGTCTCCAAAGTCGTGAAACGATGCTGTGAGCAATTCCGAACTCTGCAGCCACACTTGTCACACTGCGGCCTTCCTCCAACTTCCCAATGTTTCGACCTCGGGTAAAAGCATCCAGATGTCGTCTAACAGATTTGATTATTCGCCATTTCTCGCTGAGGCAGCAACTCGGTGTGATTTTAACTGCTATACGGCGTGCAATCTCTTTGACAGAAATACTGATCTTACACCGTACATCACCTTACTTAATCTCCTGATTGGTCTTTCTGTCCGCTCTGCCTCTTCGTTCAGCTGATATGCTAATTTTTCGACTTCGTCCTTAATTTTTGCACACCAGTGTATATATACATGCATATATAATACATACATAACGTATTATCATAACATATTTAGTCTTATAGATTATCATACGATTGTTTATGTTATCGGCAAGATTAACAGTTAAAATGATGCAGTTATTAATTAGTATTAATTAAAGGTAATTAGTATTTTGGTTGTGAAATGAAATATCAGTGGCAAAGAAACGTACTGGTCCTCAAATTTCACGTTGTTTTAACGATTCAACTGTGATTTGCACTGCTGTAATGTTTCATATTAAATATAATAAATGAAAAAAGTATTCTTTTGTTATTAGTATGTTGAGAAATTAATTATTTTTATTCAGGATGACATATTTATTAAGAACTGTAAAGAACAGAAAAATCTAAAACACCAAGTAGAGTTAAAATAGTTAAAAAATATTTATAATTAACAGTTGAGTTTCTACACAAAAGCAAGAATTTAGGCCAGCAGGCAAGAATGCAAATTTTTTGCTGCACATAACCGAAAGTTTATTTTATGTTCCACTAAGCCAAAAAGACACTGAAGGTACGGACACTGACTTATTTCATTATTCTAATAAAGAATTTCAAATGTAAACAAATGGCGGTTACGTTAGGCTTAGAAACACTTAAACAACTTTTAAATTGTAGAAATTGTTGACAATTTTATAACTGTTGCATGCAGATTAACAAAAGGTATAAAATCCTTAACCGGAACATAACATCAACATAATACAATCACTTTTAAAGACAAAATGCATAATTTACGAACATATAACAGTAAAAATAACTGAGCTGACCGTAACAGAGTGGATGTGCGTATATATATATTCCTTTACTTCGTACAAGAAAGTAAAAAGGAACACTTCAGTTAATGATACCGTAGGCAATTCTGGATGTCTAAGGATAGCTCTTTCTTATTTCTTTATTTAACCATGCACTTTTAGGTGGGAAGTAATACATTTTTCTGCCTAGGAGGCATATAGTTTTGAATAACGTAGTCCTCCAACCGAACATGGGCCCTTGGAAGACCTAATTTTGTATTTTGAATTTGTTTTATTAACTGTTTCAAACTTTGCAAAACTTTCACGAATTTTTGATTAACAAATACGAGGATTTCAATGCGAGCAATGGAAACAGTGTACGGAAAAAAACATTTTTATCTCCAGCGGAAACTGTGTATCGGAAATTCTGAAGATATGCTGTTTTTAAATATTTTGTGATATTGCTGTTGACTTGAATTTTATGATGTATATGTGCGAAGAACATGATATTTAATGAATCAAGGTAGCACACTAAAATGTTATAAAAAACCCTTTTGCGACTAATATAAAATCTGAATCTTTTATCTTTTTTATGTTTAATTAAAAACATAAGTTAGTCGAGAGGGATGATAAATATGTGGTTTTACTGGGAAAATGATATTGTGCAACATGTAAGGTAATACAGCAAACATATTTCTTAAAGTCATTTGTTATTAAAGAAATAATAGTTATTTTGTTATTTGTAAAGGTGAAAAACATTTCTCTAGCAAGAAAATATTAAGATGTAATTTTACCTTTAGAAATTAATATTTTGGAGCAGTTTATATTCCAGCTTGCGTTATGTAGAGGTTCCTAACACTAGTTTCCGATAATTACGAATACTTATGAAATCAAAATCTCTGTATAACTCTTGACATTAAAAACTAAATTAAAAAAATCTGAAGTGTACACCACATGACTTCCTTGTACGGAATATTAATTTATACGCATTTTGCATTTCATTTAAACATATTGAATTGAATTAAATCTATTTCATCGATAGCGCATACACCACAATAGAATAAATACCCTATTTAAAATTCACTATATTTGTTTACCATATTTATAACTCAGAATGCACAAAAATATGTATATCATCTGAAGGATTATCTAATCAATGCCACATGTTCTATTCAAATACAATGATAAAGCTTAAACGCTATATAAAAGAAATAAAACAAACAAACAAAAAGGAAACAGTTCTTTACAAACGATTCAGTATTTTGCATTTAATTAATTCAGTTCTCACTTCGCGACAAGGCAAAAATACATAAAAACTTAAAATATCTGTATTAAAAATTACGAAGTAAATCTTAAACGCTTATTTCCTCGAATAAATTCCAGAATGGATTAAGCATGATTTAATTCGCAATAATAAAAGAAGGGGTTATCTTTGTTGTTACGAAGCTTAGTTTCTCTAAATTGGCAGCAAATCCACTACTCTCAAACAAGTATGGCTGCCGTATGAAAAAAGTTTAGGCTTAGTCGCACTTAAACAACTTTTAAATTGTTGATAATTCTACAAATCTTGCATGCAGATTTAATGAAGGCATAAAGATCTTAACCGGAAGATAAGAACAACATAATTCAATCATTTTTAAAGCACAAAATGCACAATTTATCAATATATAAGTATAAAAAAACACTGAGCTCACTGAGACGAGTAACAGAGTGAATATACATATATACATACATGAATTTATATATCTTTGGTGCGGCCGATTGCAGCTAAAATAGGAAAATAGGAGATACACATTTACATGCTATAGCAATCCTATATACAAAATTTCAGCGTTCTGAGTCTGCTCTTTTTTGAGTTATACCAGATACATACATACATATGTGCGTACGCACAGAGACCACGACAAAATCGCTTCAGAATTAATTTTAAATCAGTTTTATGATTTTTTGGGGGATAAAAAGTCCTTTATTCTATCCTTAGTTCAGATATCATACAAAAACAGCGTCAAATTGCATTCGATAGCAGTCGAAATATACATTTTCGTTGAAATATGATACTCGAAATTTTTCGCGATTACAATACTTCCTTTTTCTTCGTACAAGGAAGTAAAAATCTCATGTTAGAACAAAACTAGCTCTCTGAAAATGAGTTGGTTGAATAAGAAAATTTGAATGACATGTTTAGTGTTAAAGAAAGATGATTTGCTTTTAAACTTCTCTATATTAAAAGAAACTCTTCATGCTTATTTCTTTCAAAGGAGGAGCATAGAAGACTGTACTGCAGCCATGCCAAAGCATGCGACTACTTCATTGCCAGCGTAGAAGAGCCAGACTGCAAATTTGAATCTTCTCCTTGCTATAGTTGGGATGCGTACGAAATTGGTGACTGCAGATCATGCATTACTACCGCTTGCGTAAGGATGGGATTTTATGCTGCTGTAGACAGATGTGAATTTGAAAAGGAAGTACCACTAAAACTCTATCTGAAAACTGATGGTTCTTCTCCTTTTTGTCATTCATACCATTCAGTACAGAATGCATTCACTGATTCAGAGAAAATGCTTAAAAGGTTTTATAACTGAAAAGCCTACGTTCAGTCAGATTTAATAACTTGTACTTGTGTTTCTTAAACGTAAAACTGAAGATGAATAATGTACAAAAATAAAACAATTAAAGCTGTGAGTAATTTAAATTTAGTCTTGCATCAAAATGTAACATAAAAAAATTAACCAGCACATAATATCTGAGAGAAGAGACTACAGGTTTTGTTTATTTTAATTAGGCTCTTTTGACTCCTTACGCTGTACAGACATTAAGATTTTCGGTGCTCAGAGACGTGAAAAATGAGCAATGATATCGCCGGGACTCGAACCTCGGGCTTCTGGAATACGTGCCGAGTGTGCTAGACATTACACCTCGAAGGCGTGCTAAGAAGGTGGGAGAAATACCTTAATAACATAATGTACTAAGTATATAATTACAATGATAAAGTTTCTCGAAATGAACTACAGAATTTTATGAAAATATTTTTAGTATTAGATTTGGGAGAATTCAGTAGGTATAACTACCACTTAGGTAAGTATATCAAATAAATCTATATTTGTAGATGACGCATTAGAGAAATATTTCCAATCAGAAATATCATTATCATGCTCTACTAAATAAAAAAAGGCTCAATACCATTTTGTTAAAAATTCGTTGGTATATTTTGAAGTAATAGTTTTATCGGATATACATTAAATTTACAAAGAATTACAACTATCGAATTTTATTTAAGTGGAATATTGAGCTTGCAAAAAGAGAAATTTTACATTTTACATTTTCGATAAATATGATAACAATCTTACTGATAAGAAGAAAAGATGGAAAATGTATTTAAATTTATAAATTCTTACTCGAATTTTGTATGTAAAGGAAAATTTTGTATTTAATTTAATAAAGCATAAAACTTTCACTAATTAAAAGTTTTAATCTATAAAAACCCCAACGAAAATGTGGATTTTATTTTTATGGAACTCACCTTTCCGCCGTCATTAAACCGCTTTGTACATTCTCTATTTATCGTAATTAGTTTTGTAATTAGAAATACAGTTTAAGGCACAATATTGAAAGAATTAATGCTCGCAGTTGTTGTTTTCAAACAATTTGTTTATAACATAACTGTTTAGATACTTTATTTTAGGACTAACAAACTCGAAACTTCTGATGAGCTTACATCAAAATGTGATGTTAGAGAATAATTTTGAAACCAGTTCCATGTACAATTCTTTCTAAAATTAAAACTATGACAAACATAGCTCTAAGCCACCCTCGCAACCATTAAATGGAAGATATAATGATAATGGAACATTTATCGCTATTGTGGCTCATATGTAGCACTCTTGCGATAAAGATAAATAAAATGTGCGAATTTCTGGTAAACTTCTTATTACACATTCAAGCATAAAAGCTTGGTTTTATGAGATTAAGGCAAAACCTCGACGGCTGTCTGCCTAAGAGTAGGGATACCTTCGTCAAGGACTTCCTAAGGAAACTGGCTAATATACAAGTTACACATGAGTAAAACAACACGAAAGCGCCCATGAACTCCGCCGGTTTGCAGGATTCGAACCTCGGACCGAACTACCAGTGTTCAGCGGCTTACCGCTCGGTTGCTGGTGGGCCAAAGATAAAGGATCAGATGATTATGGCTCATGCGTATGAAAATTGTGTTTAGGCTAATATGATTAAATTTTATAATTCCATCTAGCTGCTAAGCTGTGGTATTTATCAAACCAGGAAAATCGTCAGAAAACAGGCTATTATGTGCATGACTTGCGCACACAAATAACGGGTTTTTCATTGAATTTAGTAGGAATTACAAAAGACACATTTTCTTATTAAAGTATTACAGAATTTAGAAGTAATATTGTCTTTAAATTCCAATTTTAGGAGCTTGTGCTTTTATCTGAATTACTACTTCTGCTTATACTTTATCTGAAATAGTAGCTAAAAATAAAATGAAAAAAATAATACTTTCGAACGAATTTTAAAGTTCATATCATTAACATATTTATTAAAACAATCTGAATGGCTCAGGCCGTGCATAATGGTTTCTTAAGGTTTTTCTACACTCTCGCTGAGCTCGCAGTCTACCAGTTAGCTGTCTTAGTCTACCAGTCTTAGTTACCAGTTGCACTCACTCTTGCTAATTGATTTCTTTTTGCCTTTTCAGCTATATTATTAATCATAATTTTCTTCACACTTTCGCCATATACAATTCAACAGGAAAATTAAGAAAAATTTAAGAGTAGCATGCGTTCAGAATTCGCAATAAAGTGTTAAGTTATGCCATACACGTTTTCTATTTTTTAAGTCTTTTCTCAGTTTATCATATCAACGTACAGTTTTCTTAGTAAGATAGCTGGCAAAACTATTCTCCTTTAATATTAATTTAATATTCCTATAATATTTTTCTCCTTTAATATTAACGTTTCGTGTTTTAAATTTATTATTTAAATATCATATTTCTTCACACGTCACATAAAATTTAGTTGGACAGCATAATACAGAATATTTAAAAACAGTATATCTTTAGAGTTTCTGTTATATAGTCTCGCGAGCTGCAGATAACAATGTTTTAATTGGAACAGTTTTGCCACTGCTCGATTTCAAATAGTTGAGTTTGTTAAAAATTAATTAAAGCTTTACAAAATACGAAATATAAAATTCGAAATTCACAAATTTGATGGCCTTAGGTACCGCCGTTTTTTCACAGTACGTCAAACATACATACATTCATGCAATGTCTTTATTATTTAATTTCTTTAAATGTAATACAGGGCGATAATAAGCAACAATTTGAAAAGCTATTCAGACGTTTAATGTGATTACGCCGCCAGATTCAGTTTCGAGATTAATAACCTATTCGAGGTAACAATCTTTTGGGCTAAAAATGAATTTTGTGAATTCTACGTGTGCGAAACGACCAAATGTCGTGCTTCTTATTACGTCATTGAAATTATATTTAACTTTGTGTAAAGGACGAGTCTATTTGTCGATCTTTAAAAGAAAAATACACTCTTAGATTAAAAAAAAAAAAAAAAAA